>CAJUYH010001878.1:14715-44687 GCA_910591685.1 Galerucella tenella
TTTGCGTTGTTCCTTCTGGTGTAGTCGTTTCAATTGGTGGTGTAAATGTCGTTGTGGGTTCCTCTGTTGTTGTTATTTGCGTTGTTCCTTCTGGTGTAGTCGATTCAACTCGTGTTCCATTTGCTGATTCCACATTTCCGATTAGTGTGGGCAATACCTTTCTTGCCCCTGGGATTGCTTTAATTATTTTTGCAATATTTGCTCGCTTCAAAATTGATAGTAAACTTGGGGATGTAGTTTCAAAACATCCCTCTTCATCACTCCCATCCCAACAATCTTCGTCATTATCACAGCGAGATGAAGAATATACACATCCACCATATGCACATTTGAATTCATTCTTCTGGCACTTATAATCCTCACATTGATCTTCTGTTTCATCTTTGTGATTTCCACAATCAGGAATGCCATCGCACAATTGCGTCTTCAGTATGCATTCTTTATTACCACAATTAAATTCTTCATCCCCACACACTTCTATCGGTGATACTACTATAATCTCTTGTTGTGTATCACCACTTGTAACTGGAGGGTCAATGGATTTTACTCCAATAAAACCTGCAATAAATAAAATTTTATTTATATAATTGTATAATAATGTCTGGTTGGAACTTACCAATTAAAATGATTATGAATACACATTGGATATTGGAGAATTGCATTTTTAAAGTTAATGGTGTGAACAGTTTGGAAGAATGTAATGGAATAAAATTTGAGCTACACTTTGGAAACTTCACGAATACGCTCTATAGATATATTTGAAATTTTTATCAGGGTCTATTGTAAGATTATATAGCTCGTGAAACAAATTAAAAAATCATTATGATATAGATTTCATCATAATGGTTGGATTATTGATAGGAATGTACGCAAGAAACACGGCCAATCAAAAAAATATATTTTTTTTTATTTTTTCAACTATACTTTGGCTGTAATAATATAAAATTGTATTTTATTTTTCCGGTGTAATTGCACTTAACACGTTAATCAACATTTTTTCAATGTTTCAAGGTTTTTCTTATCTTATTGTGACATATTTATAAATAAATGTGATGACCGATGAGTGTTGATCTATAATTACAATTTCCCAATAAATTTTTCTATTATTATGACTCATTTTTGATAAATATAATGGAAAATCCTACAACGAATCGGTATTATAATATGAACTTTTCTGATTATTTAAAAAATATATATCAACATGTAATACGAAAGAATCGTTAGATATATTCATATTATATTAATATTGCAATATTATATATGGAATGTAATGTACGAATTTGATTTTGAAATGCAATTGCGTAGATGACAAAAGTACGTTTGTCGTGGCAGGGCAATAAAAAAAAGTCACATTTACGGCGTTGCTGTTGCTTGGAATCAATTATATGTTAGGTTATGTTACTTCTTGACTTATAATAGCCGATGGACAATATGAGGAAAAAAATATTAATTGTACAACTTAACAACGGAATAAACTGAAGATTAATTTCTACATATTGCAGGAGGACATTTCTAAGGTTTATATTCTATAAAAGTATCAATTATTAATATGAAATTGCCACTGTAATAGCATAAGATTCTTGTATCAACATTATCATGTTCGTATTTCCTTTATCACTAACAATAATTCATTAATTCAATTGCATATAATTTCAATTGAATTTTTCATATTTATTTAAAATACCACGACAATATATTTCGATTGGATACATATCTATTTTCAATCGTAAAGTACATATGAAGTGATCGCAAGCACGCGAGTGAAGTGTGTATGTTATTGTTTGTGATCATTTCAGTTAAATAAAAATCATGGAATCAAATTCGGATGAAAAGGAAATTTCCTTTGTCCTTGAACTTGCAAAATCGCCAAGTCGTGAAATGATTATCGATGAAAATTCAACAATAGCACCAGTAATAATCGAAGAATTGGAAGAGAGTCAAATGACAATGATGAATGTAAACATGAATGAATTTATTGAAGCTGAAGCAATTGAAGTTTGTGAAATTAATAATGACGATCATGTTATGGAAACTGATTGTGATGTTGAAATGTCTGATGGTGAAGATGATATTTTAACACGTGAAGAGGAGGATCACTTGACAAAACAATTTCTAAATGGTGAATTAACATTTACGGAGTATTCATCAAGAATGGATAGAAATGGTGATAATGAAACGTACGAAGAAAATATATCAAGGTGAGGATTAAATTCAATCATCCAATGAATAATGCATGAGACAAAAATATAATTGCTGGATATTTCAGGAGTGAAACACCACGTGATGAAGAGATAATTATTAAACAACCAAGTGGAGAAAAACAAGAGAAAAAACGTGGTGTTCGTAAGAAGCGAAAGCGAAATCTTCCAGCGCCATTGCAGGGTTTAATGGGTGAAGCTAATTTACGCTTTGTCAGGGGAGAAATTGAATTGGCGATACAAATGTGTATGGAAATAATACGGTAAGTAATTGAATTTTATACATTTAATATTGTTGCTATCAGAGATAGAGAAGAATGATTAATTTAACAGGCAAGTTCCCTCTGCACCTGAACCATTTCAAACATTGGCGATGATTTATGAGACAGAAGATCCGGAGAAGGCTCTTCAATTTTCATTAATTGCCGCGCATTTGAGTCCAAAAGATGCTGAACAATGGGAAAGACTTGCGAATTTGTCGTCAGATACTGGAAATATTAAACAGGCAATCACATGTTTGTCAAAAGCAATTCAAGCTGATTTAACGAATGTAAATTTGTATGAGGCGCGGGCAAAATTACAGCAACAGAATGGTGATTCGCGAGCATATTTAAAAGGTTATGTAAAATTAATAAATCAATTGGGGCCGGAAAATGGCGAACAAATTATTAAATATGCAAAATTACTCACGCAAAAATTTATACAAGAGAACAATTATGATCAGGCGTTAAAAGCCATGGAGCAAATTTTTACCAAATGTTCCAATCTTGTTACCCTCGAAGAGATCAATATTATGACTGAATTATTAATAACAATGAAACAATTCCATACTTGCCTCGATATTTTAACAAAATATACAAATATTTCAATTAAATATAAAGATACGAATGCACTAGATGATAAAAATTATAATGAGAAAGTGAATGATAAAGTTGTGAGAGAAATTGAAAGTTGTGAAATTTCACATGACATTGTCGTTGATTTAAAAACAAAGTTTATTGTCGCATTGATTGAATTGAATTATATTGATGTTGCTGATGGACTCACTGATAAATTTCTCATCGATGAAAATCCCGAAGTGTCCGGCGATTTATTTTTAGACATTGCTGAAGCGCTAATGAGCCAACAACAATATTTACGTGCATTGAAGTATCTTGAACCGTTGGTTAACAGCCAAAATTACAGTCTCGCTGCTGTTTGGTTGCGTTACGCCGAGTGTTGGGTCGGTTGTAAACAATTGAAAAAAGCTATTTTGTCATATGAAATTGTTGTTAAATTATCACCATTGCATATTGACGCGCGTTTACAATTATCAACATTGTACAAATGTTTCAATCAATATCAATTGTCAATTGATATTATCAATCAAGATCCAGATGTTGATGTTATTGATTCCGATGCATTGTATCGTAAAACAATATTATTGTACAAATGTGAAAAGTATGATGAATTTTTTAAAGCTGGATTGTTATTATTGTCGAGACATTGTGAAAATATACGGACAAAATCGGAATTGTCAACTTTAATGCGACCGTCAGTGCGACAACGTCTTGAAGCGTTGCATTTACATCGTTTGTCACGTGCTGAACCGCTCGATGATGACAATGCGCCAACATTTGGAAATAATCCAATACCCAATGTTGAAGATGAATTTAAATTATTTTTATTTATGTGCAAAATTGCATTTAAATTGAATAAATATAGTATACTTCAGCGTTTATGTTTCACTGCATTAACATCAAAACGATTTGAATTTAAAACACGACATATAATATTTTTATGTTTAATATCGTGTATACATAATAATGATTCGTATTATGGTTACAATTTGGTGCGTGATATCGTGCGAGATTCACGTAAATCAAATCTTTGGAATTTATTGAATATTGTTATACAAAGAGCTGATGATTCACGTCACAATAGATTCATTATGAGATTGCTTGGACGTGAAGATGCATTTTCATATCTTCATATATTGCACGCAAATAATTGTCTTGTTTCAGGCACTTATAAATATGCCTTGAATGATTATGTTTCGTTATTCAAAGTCGGTCCAAGTTCACTGTTGACACTATTAATTTCCGTTACATTTTTACAAATGGCATGTCAAAAATTTGCCGCGAAAAAACATCGGCTTGTAACTCAAGGTAATTTAATTTTTTTTATTTGGTTTATTTGTTTTATTCAATTGAAAATTCCCGACACATTTTTCATTTCCATAATTTTTTTTTTTTTTTCTTTCAGCGTATGCATTTTTCAAAAAATATTCCGAAATTCGAGGCGATGATATGAAACAAGAATCGAATTATAATATGGCACGTGCATTTCATCAACTTGGACTTTTGTCTGGTGCAGTGGAATTTTATAAATTGGTTCTTGAATCACCGCAATCTCAATTAATATCGGATAATTCTGAGCGATTGGACCTTAAAAGAGAGGCGGCTTTCAATATTCATCTTATTTATATGCAGTCAGGCAATCCAGATTTAGCAAGAATTTATCTTGAACAATATATTACTGTATAATATTAAAAATAAATGTAAATACAAAAAAATAACGGAATGATTAATAAATTTTATACATAAATATTGATTTGTTATTGAATTATTTCAATTATTTATTAAATTTAATTATCTTTGATTTGTATATTTTGCATTATATAATGAGGGATTTATTTTTTATTGTAGAAAATGACGTCGCTGGCAGGAAAAATTGAATTTCAAACGTTGTGTCGAGTGTTTGAGAATATAATGAAAGCTCGTGGGAATATGAAATCACAAATTCTACAGAAATTCATCAAACAGTGTCGGGAAACGGGTGAACAATTGAAGAAACAACATTCCAATGCTGTAAGTTGTTAATTTGAATGATAATAATCACTACATAGATATTTTTACATATAAAAAAAATTATACAAACAGGACATTTCGATGTTTCCAATTATACGATTGTTTCTCGTGAAAATTGATCGTGAACGTGGCGCTCATGGATTGAAAGAAAAGACATTGGGAAATTTATATATTCGTATTTTTTGTTTGGGAAAAAATACACCGGACGCTGAGAAAATTCAAAATTATCGAGAACCCATAGCAGGTCAATGTAAAATGAATGATTTTGCTGAAAGAATATATTGGGTTTTGAAACCACGATTGGAGACATCATCTACGATAACAGTTGAACAAGTCAATCGTATTCTCGATAAAATTGCCGAAAAAAATGCAACCAATGAAAGAAAAGACACTGAATTTATAAATCTCATGGAATTATGTAGCGGATTTGAAATTAAATGGATAACACGATTAATATTGAAAGATATTAAACTTGGATTGGGTGAAAAAACCATTTTTTCAGGTTAACACTTGTATGAAAATTATTGAAATTGTAAAATGTAAAAAAAAATTTAATTAATTGTTCATTTATTACAGCTTATCATCCAGATGCGGCGCGACTTTACAGTGAAATTTCAAATTTACGTAAAGTATGTGACACTACAATTGATTTAAATTATAAATTGCAACAAAATATATCGAATATCGCTGTATTATCGCCATTTAAACCGATGCTACTTGAACGATTGCCAATATCGGATATTAATAACAAATTATTTGCTATTACAAATCCAAGTTACATTGTACAAACAAAGTTTGACGGTGAGCGAAGTCAATTGCATATGAAAAATGGTGTATTCAAATATTATTCACGTCATGGATTTGATTTAACGGATAATAAAGGATATGGCGGCACAAAACAATCGGGAAACGATTGTTTTACAGTAAAAATATCAGCGCTGTTGAATCCTACATGTCAATCAATAATTCTTGATGGTGAATTGATGGGTTGGCACAAAGAAAAACGTATTTTTGGCTCAAAAGGAATGGCATTTGATGTGAAAAACTTGACGGGAAAGAGCAATTATCAACCGTGTTTTGTTGCATTTGATATCATTTTTTATAATGATAAATTGTTGTTGAATGTGCCATTAAAAGAGCGACTGAATATTCTTGAAAGTGCATTTGAAGAGTGCGAAGGAACACTTGTACGCAGTAACAATATAAATATTACAAATAGTAATGAACTTTTGAAAATATTTAACGAAAGTTTGGACAATAATGACGAGGGAATTGTTATTAAAAAATCAGATAGCATTTATTTACCAAACATACGTGAAAATAGTCATTGTTACAAAATAAAAGCTGAATATTCGGATGGTTTAATTGAAGACATTGATATGGTAATAATTGGTGGATACTATGGTGAAGGAAAATATGCTGGACTGTTTAATAGTTTTTTAATGGGTGTAGTGGAGAAAAAGAAAGTGAATGTACCCGACGATAGAATTAAATTTTATTCGGCAGTTTCGGTCAGCACTGGACTATCAATTGATGAAATACGGCGATTAAATTCACTTTTGAAACAATATTGGAGAAAAGAATGTCCAAATATTATCACTGGGCCCAAAAAAAATCCACCCAATTATTGGATTCATCCGAAGCATTCAATTATTTTACAATTACGCGCGACAGAAATGATTCGATGCAATAACCAACCCACAAATTATACTCTACGTTTTCCAAGAGTAATAAAAATACGTGAGGACAAACCGTGGTATGATGCCTGTACCATTTTCGAATTTAAATCGTTTGTAAAGTCATCATGTATAGTGCAAAAATTAACAAAACGCCATGCAACAAATAGTGATATTATTTATGATGGAGTATCAAAAAAATGTCGGCGACGGCGTCAACTTGGTGCGATGAATGTAACTAAAATTGATGAGAAATATTTTGGTGTAAAGTCATTGAATATTACACGTATGACGCGTTTGTTTGAGGGAAAAGAATTTTGTGTTATAAATGGTGAAGAGAGATTATTAATTAAACAAAATAAATGGACGAAAGCTGATATTGAGCGAATTCTATTGACACATTCAGCGAAAATTGTTCAAAATCCAAGTAAAAATACATTCTGTATTGTAGTTGGCAATGCGGACACTGCAAAAATACAAAATTTAATTGGTTGCAAGAAATATAATATAACGACTGTGGATTGGCTACGTCGCGCAATCCATGAAGATAATTGGCAGGCTATTGTTAGTTGGTATCCTTGGGAATTGTTGTCATTTCATCCTGCCACCATTGAAAAATTGTATCAAACTTACGATGAATATTACGACAGTTTTGTTGATGATGCGGATATTGAAACCTTAATTCGATCATTGAATAGAGTGGGGACACTCAATGATGATCTAAGCATTTCCCCGAATGATTATATTAAATTGGAGAAAAATCTTTTTAATGAAGATTCATCGGGTAGTTTTTCTATATTTAGAAATGTCGTTGGATATTTTGTTGATCGTTCAGATGAGAATAAATTGGCGTTTCAATTTATGAGAGGAGTAATAAGTGAACAAATTGATAATTCAATCACTCATGTTTTTCTCAGTGACGATTTTCCCGTGAATGATATTGATTTATATACGAAAATCAATAGTTGTACCGGGACATTGGTTAAAATTGTCAAAAGCCAATGGATAAATGAATGCTTTGAGAACAATAAATTATTACCAATAACTAACTTTATTATGAAATAAATGTTTACTCCAATATGTCAGAGCAATAAATATTTATTTCACCAATTGTATAGAAATAATTATAAAAAATGACTGATGTCCAGTAAATATTTTATTATACGGATGTAAAAGCGGATTATTATTTAATGTAATGGCAGCGAAAATAGAGAGAATGAGTAGTTCCATTGAATTTTTTCGTATAAGAGATGAAAGGGGAAAACTTTAAGTGGTTATATTATTCACTTGTACAATGGTCAGCATTCAGAGATTACACATGTAGATTTAAAATGAAAAATGAATGAAGTAATTAAACCGTTTAGTCGAAAAAAGTGATGACTTTTTCTCGTTTTTTTTTTTTTTTTCCAACCTGATTATACTGTTGTATATATTCACATTTCATTCTGGTTAACGAGGGAAGACACACATGATAAGTAAGAGCCAAGAGTTCGTTTGAACTGCATCAAAATGGAATTTAAAATAATGTGAATATGAGTTATGTTAGTTTCAGTTGAGAAGATCTTATTATAGAAGCAACGAAACCGTCTGCGAACGAACGAGACGAGTATTAATTGACTTTGAATGCGTATATTTTAGAATCTGTACATTTCCGAGCTCTTCCGTCCCACTCCTTATATATACATATATGTGTGTGTATAAGAATCTCAAACGTCTTTTAAATAATACCAATTATTATTTTTTTTTGTCTTGATTCACAATTTTATTTTCTAGTACAATTACATATTTTATAATCTTCGATGTCGTCGCCATTTAGAAAATCTACTTCGTCATTTTCACCAGTGAAATGTTTTCTATTGAGCGATAATTAATACAAATATAATTGCAACAAAAAAAATATTTTATATGATTTATTATATGAACTTACTTGATATTTCGTTTGCATCCACATGCATAAGTTGTGCCGCGACTAATACAATTAATTGAATGAATAAAGAAATAAATAACAGAATATTAATTTTGTCAGAAGAATAATTAAGTTACATACCGGCGATGGCAGGTGCATCGACTTTGAAGTTTGCTAAAAAAAAATGAAACAATCATTGAAGAAATTATTAAAATATTTTGATTTGAATAAAAAATAAACTTACTCCTGATCATTTTGCATTTTATTCGGTTTCCTACGTAACTCCCGTTCATTCGCACCGCAATAACATTCAATATCCCTATTGACATAGATAGAAAAAGAATATACAACAATCTATCAATATATAGAGGTTAAATAAACCTATTTGAAATATTTCAAGCACATTAAATCACAATAAACTACCAATACATATTATTTTAATTACTCACTTCTCCTTCAAAAAGCCCCAATAGATAAACAAAATTGTACCAACACTCAGCGCAAATTTTCCAATATACCAACTAATATTTGTTGTACAATGCATAATTGTATATATTTTATATCCAATATATAAATTTAATTTAATGAAAAAAAATAATAAAATAAAAAATGGAAGAAAATGAAGAGCGCTATATATTTGAAGTTGATGGCATTTACAAGAAAAAAAAAAAATAATAAAAATGTCAGATTCTGTCAGCACAACTGAATAACAAAATTGTGGATTTTTAAAATGTAAAGTTGACAAAACTTCGGTGAAATATTGTCAAAGCAAATATACCTATATATCCTACCTAAAAGTTGATGAGATGGTATGTCGACAGGCCATTCACCATCGTCTTGCCGAGTCAAGAGTGACTAAAACGATGTTACATATATATTTTTGTTTTGTTGTATATACATACACACATCTATCTCACTGTCTCCTTACAAATGACAGCAAACAATATATAACGAATGTTCCATTCTATTCTCGTATATGAAAACTGTTCAAATTATTCACTAATAATTGATAATTCATACGCTATCAATTAATTCGCCATTTTATACAATGATAAATAGTAAAAAAAATTGTTGATGACAAAAAATAATATGAAACATTTTGATAATTCATTTCAAAATAATATTCTTCCTAGCAGTATAAACAAAGTGAAGTTAACATACAGGAGTATTATATTTTATTTATCTATAGATATTGAAAATAGGAACACGATGGTCAGTATTATTTTAACAGAGAGGATGGGAAGAAATAAAACTGTTTGAAATATATTTAGTGGATTATTTCAAAGAAAAAGGAGAAAGGGTGTGTGTGTCCGGATGGTACCCACGTATATGTTACAAAAACAAGTTCGAAGACTAATATTAACTACCATGTTGGCAATATACATCTAGTTTACGTATGTTAACGAGCTCTTAAAAGTCACAGAGTAATATAGCGAAAGGAAGGATATTCCATCTGGTCACAGCTGTTGGTAAGAATACCTTGGACTCAACTATCCAAGACTAATTTCATTCTTAAATATGTAACGTTTATAATATATATTTATAAACAAACATATTAATACTACATTAATCATTGATTTATATTAAAATGAAAAAATATTGATAATCAAATAAATTAGTGGTCTTATTTGATGTAAAACAATTCAGATGATACATCCGTGACGTTGGAGTAAATATAAAAGTGCAATTATTCTTCTGTTCTCATGAACTTTTTTTTTTTTAAATATTTCTTCTGGACCATTTGGCCGGTTAAAAGGGCGGCTGATGTAAATAAGAAGTATCATGTGATTGGCGTGGTATTTTGATGATGGCGTGGCTACTTTGAAATGTCCGCCAATAGTACAAGAGTCAGTGGTGTTTAAAAATATATTTTGTAGTGAAGTAGGAGGAGATTATCCACATTCTATGTATTTCAACATTTAAAATAATAATTGTTGGTAGTTGTGTGAGAATGTTCCAATGATGGTTAGTAATTTGGCTGGAAGTTTGGTGGATTGACGTGTCGACGTGTCAAGCCACATTGCCAATGATTTTATCATTTGATCAATTCAAATTATTGTATTGAAATTGCGTGTGTAATGGAGGGAAAAAACAAAAAGAAACGACAATGAAGTTATTTTTTAGATGGACATAATCAATTGGACATTTAAATATTTGTGTGGTAAAAATGATGGAGCGTAATAGCAAAGAATTCACCTCCACTTCATCATCTTCATCATCATTGGTAACTGAACAACGTATGAGAAATCCAAAGTGTGCACGATGTCGCAATCATGGAATAATATCTGGATTGAAAGGCCACAAGAGATTTTGTGCATGGAAGGATTGCCATTGCTCGTGTTGTTTATTAGTTGTTGAGCGACAACGTGTAATGGCTGCACAAGTTGCATTGCGAAGACAACAACAAGCGCAACAGAGCAACATGTTGATGGACAATAATCGATTTTCCATCGGTAATTTATTGTCAAACATTGACAATAATCAACGGGGAAATATGAAGAATTTACGATCACGCACTACACATAATGGTAGATTGAAGACGAATTTTCGCCATCAACTAGGTGTTTGCAGTACACAAACGCGAATAAGTGTTATGCAAAATATTCAAACGAGCCTTGATCATATTAATCACACAAACAATCATTCACGTGAGTAATGACAATGTATTTAAACAAATTTGTTTAGTGAATGAGTGTGCTTTTATGTACTAATATGCATTGTATATTTCAGTTATTCCAAACATTCGATTATATGGCGCGACAATATCGGATATTGAGGATAAAACTAAACGAAATTCAATCTCACCAATACAATTTCATACATATCATCCCGTTTATTCAAACATTCCGTGGTATAATGACTTGACAAAATCATTACACGATAAAGATATGAGAGTGGATCGATCGAATTCTGATAAATTAAACGAGTGTGAGAAGAAAAATTCAAATATATCAAATTCAACAGCGACAAACGTCACAACAACAAAAAAATTATCTTTCAGCGTTGAATCCATTATTGGTACAATGAGATAATAAAGTGAAGTTGATAATATATCTGTATTGGAGCCATAAAAATAATTGATATTATCATGCAAATGTGTGAGCAACCCGCAATCAAACTATATTTGCTTATGTATTAATTTACTATACATATATATATATATATATATATATTATATATCTTTATCATATGAGTATTTAATATCTCTATGTAATGCGTAAGTCTACAACAAATATTATTACATAGTAATTACGGCATAACACGATGATAAATTGATTTAGTGGTAAAAACAGGTAACTTCTTTTTTTTTCATGTTCTTCTTCAAATATTTTCCTAATACTATATTTTAATTGTATATGATAAATTAATTATCACCTCCGAGTATTTTATTGCATCGTTTCATATATAAATTAATTTCCGAATAGTCAGTTAATGTTTTATGTATTATTTCACAGAGAATATTTGGCCATTCTCTGTCGAGCAATTGCAATTTTTCAATTGCATCAATTGTACGATCAATTAAATTTGATAGATGCACTTTACCTTTGTGCCGTGAAATGAGATCTTCCTATGGATAAATAAATTAATTTGACAATGTTGATAGATAAAACGAAAAATATGATATATTATAAATAATTAGTTCTTACTTGAGTTACGTTACCGCGTCGCCATTGTAAAGCCTCTTTAGCCACAACATTTCTCAATGCCGGATCGCTGTTAAATAAAAATTGTTTGGCAGTGATTTGTTCGCCATTTTGTCGTTGAGCTTTTTCTAAATGAAGCCGGTGTAATAACGGCTGCAATAATGACTCAGGCAACGACCACATTACAATGTCAGTCAGTCCTGAATAAATATCATTTGCCAATTCAATGTCTTCATCCGTAATCTAAAATACAAAATTAATAAAACAAATGAACAAACAAAAATAATAATTTGCCATTTAATTTTGTTTAAGGATATTTAGCATAATTCACTTCTTTTCCATTGATTATTTTTAATCCCCAATGTGACAATCGGAATACAGTGTAAATTCGCCAATCCTTTGAAATAATTGGATTGCCCTCAGCTTCAATTTGAATACTAGTTAAACCCTGCACTTCAGCTAATGCATTTATTTGTCCCAAATGACTGATATTTGTTTCTTTAAATATAAAATGTTCGGCATTTGGAAAGCGTATTTTTAATTTATTTAATACTGTTGCTATTCCATTGAATTGAATATAATTAAATTTCACAATGTTGACATCATTTGCTTTTGATGGGTCCCATGAGCGATCAATAAATCGCAAGGCACCTTGACCATACACATTTAAACATTGGCCAACAATTTCAATGAGATAATCGCCACCTATTAAATATAAATGATAAAAAAAAAAATTACCATTGTTCTATTCAAATGTAATTATTGATAATATATTTTACCCTGCTCTTTTTCTTTTGACGTGTTGGATTGTGGTGGCGGGGTAGGGGCAATTGCCGCTCGATGTTTAACTCTTGCTGTCGCCGCCCGATTACTTTTATAATGCACCATTCGCTTTATTTGTTCGCATTTTATTTGTTCTTTCTCATCATCCGAATCATCATAGCAATATTCATCCGTTGTCTTTGCTGTCGATGAACTGCTGCTCAATTCAATTGGCAATTTATTATTGCCAATATCAAAACTTTTAGCTTCTCCATTTTTCAAATTGTATCCATTACAATTGGTAATATTTAATTGGCTGCCGCTCGAATTAATCAAACTATTCAATATTTTCGACTCTTTTAAACTCAAATATTCCGTATCAATATTTTTTTTCACATTGAAAAATTGGATATTATTTATCGGTAGTGATTTGGAATTTGTTCTTTGGATATTTAACGCCGATTGCTCGTGATATCGATGATTATTGCCATTATTATAATTATTATTGTTGAGGGTGGTGGAATTATTTTTTTCATTATTCTCGAGTGATTGGGCGCATGAATAATTCATTTTCACCAAATGATTTCGCAATCCGCTCTTCAAACTTTCATGACTCTCAAAACTGTCGTGATCGCTATCTGTGGTTGTCTCAGTGCTATCAATGATAATACTATCTTTTTGATTACAAAAATGATCATTAATTCTATTGTTTATATTGTTACCATTATTCGTTAAATTGTTTATAATTGGTACGAGTATCGGTGGCAATTTGAAATCCAATGCATTTATTTTATTTGCATTATCCAAACGGAATATACTGTCAATTGAGTTGCAACGTTTTTTAAATTGCATCTTTTTTATTTCACCTTTATCAGGATTAATTGAGGTTAAACTTCCGCCAAATGTCGAGCGTGTTGCCATTTTATTTTCATCAACGCTTTTGACTTTAAGTGTATCGAATTTCGCTGTATTCTCCAAATGTAAACCACGTATACGTTCATTTCTTATGTTATTCATTTTGCCAGTTGTACTTGTTGTTGTTGTCACTGCTGCTGATGCCACTGACGTTGTTGCAAAACATTTCGTTTGTGAACGTAACAATTCCCAATTTGTTTTGGCATTTGTTATAACTTCTTCGCGTCGTACATTGACACAAACTTGAGTACTTAAATCAAGAAAAGCAGAGTTTGACTGTTCTTTTGTTGTACGCCAGGCCATTGCAGCTCTACGAACTTGTTCATTAACTGGCATTGCCGATAGTGTTTGTAAATTTGGCAAATATGAAACTAAAAATGATACGCAATCGGTGTTTAATGTTACGGGATTGCCATCGACTGTTATTTCACGTATTTGCAATGCTTTCGCCACACTTCCCATATCTTCAATCCTTTTATAATAATTCATCTTTTATATTTTACATTACACCAATAAATGCAAATAAAAATGTAAAATTCAAATACTTACTTGTGAATGTCATTGTTGCTCAGGTATAATTTCTGTAATTGTGGCGTTTCACCAAACCCCAATAAACGTTTTATTTTATTGCGTTTTAAATTGAGTTCTTTGAGTGATATTAAACCGTGAAAATCATTGAAACCAATTACTTTAATATTATTTCCAGCTAAATTAAGAACTTTTAATGATGATAAATTATCTAAACCAGAAATTTGAATAATTTGATTGCCATGAAGATCGAGAACTTCCAGTTTTATCAATGGCCTCAATCCATCAATTTTTTTAATACGATTTTTACCTATTAATAGAACACGTAAATGTTCTAATGGCGTTAAATCAATAATTTTTTCTATTTGATTGTCGTATAAATCTAAAAATACTAATTTTGTTAATTGTGAAAAATTGCCGCCCTCAATATGCGATAGGAGATTGTGTTGCAATGACATTAATCGTAATTTCGGCTCATTAATTATATCGGGGAATGTTGTTATACCACGACGATCTAAACATATACGATCGGGATTTTTTTCACGCTCTGATTGTGTTCGTATCGCCACAATTGTTCTACCTTCTCCAGCCTGTTGCAGTGCGACGACGTCGCAACCACCAACTTCGGCATCCTCAAACGGAAATGTTGAATTTGACGAGCTAATTCAATAATTACTTGTGTTAATGAAAAATATACATATTAATATTATACCACACAATTGTATTGACAACTCACTTTGAAGATGTATAGGAGCGTTTTGTTAATTTTGATGGCGCAAGTGCTCCAGGTAAAATAGGTAATGCTGGCGCGATTGTAAAAAATTGACTGTCCTCTTGGTCTGTATCGCTATGAACTGTTGCTGATTTTCCACAAACATTGAATGTCAATTTCTTCGTCTGAAATTTCATTATTATTTTATTCATTTTATTTATCCAATTTTACTGTCTATATGCAAAATGATTTTCTTTAATGGCCAGATTTGCTGGTGAAACATCATGAAAAATTATTTTTTCTGATTAATGTAAAGGTGAATTTAGTTCACCAAAGCTACTTCCTCTGAAACAGTTGCGTTCAATCAATGAATTTAATTGAGGAAAAATTACACTGAATTATCTATTTATAGTTTTATTATTTATTTAGAACAGTTGGATATATAGAATTCTTTGCTAGCGACTATGCGAAATAAATAATTTTTATATTGAGCACAAAAGATGTTAGCCTAATTAAATTAAATTGATTTTGTGTCGGGTGAAATTGTCATTGATACAAAATTATCACGAATTTTTATTATCCAATTACCTGTGACTTTAAACTATTACTTATTGGCATCACATAACCGAAAAAAATACTCTCCAACACATTTGATATTAATATACGTTTATTGTTTGTGTCATTATTGAGCGGAAAAAAAAAAAAAAAAAAAAAATCGTCATGTGCAATGAACTTTTCCCATCGTCAAGAGACATATAGAATTTTTGTTTGTTGTTTGTTTGTCATTGCGCAATCGTAGGTTGGTATGATTGCGCATGTGTTGGTAAGAAACGCGCGCGAAAAAAAATTTTTTTTTTTTGATTTGAGGTTAACTCATTCATCAGAGAATTGATGCAGTAAATGAATTTTTGTTATTTACTGGAAGAAATATTGATGGATTGTCGGTAAAGATCGAAAATAAGACTTGGAAAAGTGTCAACAGGAAGTACAATGTTGAGATTATTGTAGTTGGAATAAAAAGAGAATGAATGATTCTTAGTTCAATGAATTACTTTACTATAGAAACATTATACACAATGTTTTCTGTAGAATCTATCAATTTTTCGGAAAAGATAATAAATATTTAAAAAAAACAAATAACTTTATCTATCCATGGTATATAGAAAAATGTATATTGTTTATTTTATTGATTACATAACTTTGAAGATGATAAAATATTCGGAGTTATTCTTGGCCAATATTTTTATCAGTTTGAAACTCAAGATTAATATATTGATGATAACAAAAAAATAGATTACTTGAATGTAGAAAAGTGTTTATATACTTGAAGGAAATATTGAATATCAATAGTCGTTCGCGACTGTGGCACTTGATAATATATCAATACTCAGTATATTCAACAGTGATCTAAAGGTGAAAAGAGCTTTATTAATGGAATAAATAATTTTCTCATATTATTCATGTCTTTTACTAAACCTAACATTCATTACAGATGCATTTTATCATTCCAATTGTTGTGGTTTGCATAACAGCGATTTTTCCTACTACCATCGCAGCTGACAGTAATTCATATTTTCACCAATAATAAAAATAACGCAACAAATTCAATAGCTTAATATCAAGTAATTGTTGTTTTGCAGAAAAAGTGTTTTGCTATTTTGGTAGTTGGTCAGTTTATCGGCCAGGCAAAGGCCAATTCGACATAGATTCTATCGACGCATCACTCTGTACACATTTAATTTATACTTTTGTTGGACTCAATGGCACCAAAGTAGAAATTTTAGATCCATGGGCAGATTTAACTGCGGGAGGTGGTAAAGGTGGTTTTGCAAAGTTTAATAAACTCCGTGAAAAAAATCCAAAATTGAAAACACTGTTGGCAATTGGTGGATGGAATCAGGGTTCAAGGAGATTTTCACAAATGGCAAAAACTGCAGAGGGTCGTGAAATATTTGCCCGTAACGCTGTTGACTTTGTAAGAAAATACGACTTTAATGGATTAGATCTTGATTGGGAATATCCAGGACAACGTGGTGGTGCAAAGGAAGATGTACAGAATTATATTGAACTATTAAAAGTACTGAGGATATATTTCGATGAATTGGGTTATATTCTGAGCGCTGCTGTGGCAGCAACTCAACAATCAGCATCAAAGTCGTATATAATACCAGAAATAGTTAAGTATCTGGATTTTGTTAATCTAATGACATACGATTTTCACGTTGGTATTGAATCAAAAACTGATTTTCATGCACCACTTCATCCTGGTTCGAATGAATCTGATTTCTACAAAGGATGGAATGCTGTAAGTATTTTTTTTTAACGACAAATGATGTACAATTAAATACAATAAATGATAGTGAAAAGCATCTCTCGACAAAAAATTCTTATAAAAAAAGCCCAAGATGAAAAAATCTTAACCTCAAATGTAACAATAGAATTCAGAGGTGAAATTTGATTGGATGATTGTAAATGAATTTTAGGAAGAATCAGTGAAATATTGGTTGAAGAAAGGTTGTCCAAAGGCAAAATTGATGATGGGTGTTCCATTTTATGGAAGAAGTTACACATTGTGCAATCCGGAGAATAATTATGTTGGTGCTGATGCTTGTGGACCAGGTGAAAATGGATTGTATACACGTGAGCCGGGTATGCTCGGTTACAATGAAATTTGTGAGCTATTTCAGAGTGATCAATCGTGGAATGAACGCTATGATGAGGAACGACAGGCCCCGTATACGTATAATGGCGATCAGTGGATAAGTTACGATAATCTTCGGTAGGTATTTCTTGCATTTGCATAGCAATAAAATCAATCACCAGTTCAGCAGTATTTATTGTTTATTAATTTTGATATTCGTCTATAAAATGTAGCGCAATTAATATTTCCATTTATTGGCTTTCATTTTATTTACAGATCAATTCAGAAAAAGGCGGAATTCATTAAGAAATTGGATCTTGGTGGTGCTATAGTTTGGAGTATTGAAACTGATGATTTTAGGGGGACCTGTGGTGAAAAGTATCCACTTCTTAGAACTTTACATGCAATACTCCATAATTAATGGACAATAATTCGCTTTACTCTATCGAATTACATATGGTTATATGTATTAGAACATTGTGTTTTCATTTAGTCTTTATATATATTTCGAGAATAAAATTTAATATCCCAATATCATTCAAGTTTTGTTAATAATTTTGCGTTGGTGGGTCGATGGATCCATTTTTTCGTTTGAAATTCTCCAATATAATCTCTGATAAGGTAGAATTCTAGTATGGATATATATATATGTGAGAGCACGCAAGTGTGAGAACGGTCAGTAGTGTATGTATCTCTCCATATGATCCTAAGTGGTGTAACAACAGAAAAAGTGTGTACTGAAAAATCAAAATGAATTTCGCTAATGTGCTGTGGCATATGCGGCCTATGAAAAACATTCTCATACCAGGAAAACAAAATGTAATTCAAACATGTCATTATGCAGCACCAGGTATGATATTCAATATAAGTAAATTAATTAAATAAATTTCGATTATCAAATATTTGAGGTTATGTAAAAATGATGAGTTTGCGCATGTATATAAAAGTATCGCGGGAAAGATTTGTCCAATTAAAAATACCACTTTGATATTGTCATTGTTGCTACTGAATAATATTAATTAATTTGTTTTGTTTTTCTTTTTTTTTACATGACACAAACACAGTTGGATTCGCATCGAAAATGAAGAAAGGAAAAAAAGGAACGGCAATAGCTGAAAAAATTTCATTACCTGTAGAGACTGATGCAAAAAAACTTGTATCATACGTTTGTGGTAGCAATATATTGAAAGAAGGTGGTGAAGATATAAAAATAAAACCAGATTCCGAATATCCCGATTGGCTATGGAAAATTAGAATTGGCCCACCACCAAAATTAGAAGATTTGGATAAAACAACAAAAGCATATTGGCGAAAATTACGAAAACAAGCATTGCGTAGAAAGAATCTTCAAACTCAATTTCGGCCAGCTTAATTTATCATATCCATCAATATATTATAATATATTAATTATGAAATTATCAATCATTCTTCGAATGTAACCATAAACATCATCATGAATAAAGTTAAATAATATTTCACATTTACATGGCGATTATTATTAAAAAAAAAGGAAAAAGAAAGGGGGAAAACGACACACATGAGTGGAGGAACGATGATGCACAGGTAAATTGAATCACTTGTGGCATTGAACGTTATCAAAAACATGTTATGGAACTTAGATATTCCTAGAATTATATTACAGTATCATTTGTGATATATGTGAGTCACTTAAATTAAGGGGCGTTGTCGGTCATTTGAGTGATAACCGATAATAAATAGATGGACAAAAAGATTATGATAATGAAAATTATCGAGCAATCAAATTTTATTGTCACATGATTTATGGAAATTGTTGGCGGTAGGATCTATATATAAAGAAATGAAAATGAATCTAATGTGAGCATTGTTCATTATTGTGTTGAAGACAACAATAATTCACTCTACACATAACAAAAAAGAAAAGAAAAATTAGTAATAATAATAAAATACTTGTGTTTAATCTGTATCAATTGCTCAGAAGAGAAATATTATCAGTGGCGTAATCTGATTTTAAAGGTAAGAAACATTTTAAATCTGTTATCAATTTAAAAATTACTCAATTAATTTAATCAACTGCATGTTAAGTAAAGATCGAAGACAAGATATATATATGTATAAATAATATTAACATTGACATTGTAAATATAATTTTTATTATATGTTTGAGGTGAAATGAATCACTGGAATATTATTATTCTTTTCTTCATATAAACCGAAGTTTATATAACCAATTATTTAATTAATTGATTGAACTTATGTTCACAAAATAATTTTATATCTGAGTAGGTCATATTCTTGTATAAATATAGGGATTTGCGACGTGGAAGTATCACAGTGCATTGAAAAACGGTGAATTGAACACATATTGAAAAGGTAAGCCGGAGTAAAAACAAAACAATGTCAATTTGTTTTTTTTTTATTGTTCTTTGGTATTGAATTAAATTGTCATTTTGTTGTTGTAGATGCGTTATTTTATATTACTGAGTGCTATTTGCGCATGGCTGAGTTTTTCTAGTGTCTCAGCTGAAAGTAAGTTTATTAGTAAATAAAATGATATCAATGAGTAAATTAATTATTCAATTGTAAAATTTATAAATGGGATGATAATTTTTATTTTTTTGTAGAAAAAATCGTTTGCTATTTTGGTAGTTGGGCAGTTTATCGTCCAGGAAATGGAAAATTTGACATCAGCTATATCGACCCATCGCTTTGCACTCACTTAATCTACACTTTTGTTGGGCTTTCGGGTAATAATGTAAAAGTATTGGATGCATGGCAAGATTTACCGGACAATTGGGGTAAAGATGGGTTTGGTCGTTTCAATGCACTTCGCCAAAAAAATCCATCGTTAAAAACTATGGTTGCAATTGGTGGATGGAACGAAGGTTCAACAAAATATTCACATATGGTAAAGAATCCATTGGATCGTAAACAGTTCGTAGCCAATGTCGTTAAATTTGTGAAAGAATATGGATTCGATGGATTTGATATTGATTGGGAATATCCAGCGCAACGTGGTGGTGCAAAAGACGATGTACAAAATTATATTGAATTGTTAAAGCTTATGCGAGCATCTTTCGATGAAAACAATTTGATATTGAGTGCTGCTGTGGCTGCTACAAAAACATCCGCATCTAAATCTTATAATATCGCTGAAATAAGCAAATATTTAGATTTTATTAATGTAATGTCTTATGATCTTCATGGCTCATGGGAATCACAAACAGGTCTCAATGCGCCACTCTATCCCGTCACTACTGACAATCCTGAATTGAATGTTGTAAGTTACAATCAAATAAACACGTAAAAATTAATATAAATAATAATTAACCAATGATTGAATGAATAATTTAATATTTATCATATGAAATTTTAGAAAGCAGTGGCGGAATACTGGTTGAATGCAGGTTGTCCAAAGGAAAAATTGATCTTGGGTGTCCCATCATATGGTAGAACATTCACTCTATCGGATTCTAATTCTTATCATGTTGGTGCTGCTACACGTGGACCAGGTGAAAGTGGACCGTACACTCGTGAACCTGGAATGCTTGGCTACAATGAAATTTGTGAAAAATTCAAGGGTGAAGTCTGGACTGCTGTTTACGATGAGCAAAGACATACGCCATATGCATATAGCGGTGCACAGTGGGTGGGATATGACAATATTGCGTAAGTATTTGTCACATTTAATACATAATGATTTATTATTTATTATTATTGAAATACATTAATTTATTAATTTGAATTGTTGTATTATATTTGTAGATCGATAGAGCAAAAAGCGAAACTAATCAAAAAATTAAACTTGGGCGGTGCAATGATGTGGAGTATTGAAACAGATGATTTTAGAGGAATATGCGGTGAAAAGTATCCACTTCTTCAAACACTAAATGCGGTATTACGCAATGGCAATTTTGTCATACCGACAGAAAAATTACCGTTGGCCTCGACTGAAAAAGATTCACCAACGCACAATACAGAACAGGACACGCCAAATGCGAATTTACCACCAGTTTCACATGATGGATCATCTAAAGCATCATCAAATCACTGCGAACATCCAGGCTTTATGCGAAAACTCAATTCATGCGGTTTTATCAGTTGTGTATCGAATGGTCATGGTGGATTTATAAAATATGAATTTGAATGTGGAAAGGGCTTGTGTTTCAATGAAACTATTGGTGTTTGTGACTGGAAATAAGTCGAATTCCAATGTTTATCCAAGTGTTAATGAAACTAGTGCGCAGCATATTTTTATTCCATTGATATCGAATATATTTTTATAGCTTTTTTTTAATTAGAATGTAGATGTGAATATGAATAAACATATGAATATCCGAATATATATTTTTCATATGTTACCTTTCTTCTGTATAAAAATTGAATGAAATTGAATTTATATATGAAACTGTGGGGGGTTTATGCGAAAGATAATTGAAAAAAAAACCACAGAAGAGATAATTTTATGCGAAATATTCACAGAGTAGTATTTAGTACAACATTCATTCTGGACAGTAACAATCAATTAAATTCATTTATTTCCTGGTGTATATACTAACTCATATAAGTTGATATATCAGGAAATTGTTTTACATAGTGCAATTTCCTTTCATCCTGTTCAATTATTTGCATTGTTTCACTCTCATTTTTTATTAATGGAATATTAATAATACTGTCCGTCAATTCTACAGGTCTGAGTGAACCGAAAAAGTCCGTTACTGGTACGGTTTTTGTATCTCTTCTAAATAAATCATCGCGCACACCAACAGTCGACAGACAATAATGTTTTGGACACACTTTCAGCTGCAAATAATAAAGAAAAAAAATGACATAACGATCATACAAAAGTTTCATAGCGTCAATATAAAAATAAAATTTTTCAACACTTACGAATTCACTGAGCTTTTTAGTACTCGACGGCTCCACTTTCTCCAAGAAATCCAATGCATAATAAGTGTAACGATCTATAATATAAACTCCAATATCAGGATCCACATGATGCTGCGAATTAAAGAAAAAATTATTATAGTTGAATAATAATAAATAATAAATGTATTGAAGTGGAATAATATTGCTATTGTGAATTTACCGAGAGTGAATCTTCGCCAACTTTACTCGATGCAACAGCTAATATATTTGGCGAATAAAATTTCTCATACATTGAACTGGCCTGACAAGTATCAATAACAAATAATATCTCATGATAACGTCGCTTTTGCCACATTTGCTCCAAAGCATCACTCAAATCTTGACTTGTTATCTCTTCAGAGTCTTGGAATTTTAAAAATCCATTTCCCCCATGACCAGTCAGATAAATTAAAATATTTGAACCCTCATCAGTAAGTAATTTTTTTGATCTTGGTGTATCCGGTGGCAATCTGCCAGTTAACAATCTCACAAAATTCTCAACTGTTACTTCATAACCTCGATAATCTACTTCAACATCATCGCCATATACATTTATATGCTGTTTAATATTGTTAAATACTGTTGCCGGTCTTGGATTACGTGGATTGCATGCCATATCATCAGCAATCATCAATATTATTTGCGAATCGGGGATTCCTAAGCGTTTTACACTACGGTATATTGACAATACATTGGCGACATGTCGATAATTAAACCAAAATCGCGAAGTATCGACTAGTACTGCCCAATTATTTGAATGTCCAGTTGTTGCAAAATTCTCTGGTATCTGAAAAATATTAATATTTACTATTCCAATTGTCTGCAAAATTCTAACCTCAAATTTACAATTGAGTGAATGGTATTTTACCTCCCACGTTTGTGATTGAGTAAAATAAAGTGTAATAATCAATAGAATTGGAATGAATAAATTCATTTTATACATTGGATTATATAATACTTGTTAATATTAGTATGAAATAGTATCTTTGGTATTTTTAATTGATGAGTGAAAGACACACCCTCACAAAACTACGTATACAGTCGTTAAAGTCAGATACTAAACTTCGACTATCTTCGTGGTGTTTCCCCTTCTATATATATTTTTCAACTTTATCAATTTTGTAAAATTTACCAGTCTCATTTAAGAATTAATCAACTACATTTATAACAATTAATCTTCCCAAATTCATCATCAAATCGACAATTGAATCGAATGTCCATTAAACTCCTTATTAAAAATGATTAATTCGTTTTTTTTTTTCAAGGTTGCAAAATAATAATTTATTGGTTTTCAATCATTTATACATCTAAATAATGTCCGACAGTCTTGAAATTATAATTATCCACAAATAATCATCGTAGTCAACAATAAAAGGGTATAAAGAAAGATAAGTCCATTAATAAATAATTTAAATGAGTGTTTGTTACACTTTTCTTTTCATTCTACAATAATTAGCCACCAAATTATTATTCACGTGTTTCAATTGGGATATTTCTTTTTTTTTTCTAGCATTTCTGGCTTTATTGTCTTATAACAATATATATATATATATATATTCATACACACATATACATATACATGTATATATGTATATATATATATAATAATATAATCTACGTAATACAATGCGGTAGACCACGTTCACAATTGTTTCTTCCCTTTTCATTCCTCTTTAATACATATATTGCTCTATATAGGTATTTATTTATCTATTTAGATTATTCATAATTTTTATAAATAATAATTACTAATTATTATTATTATTATTATTATATATATGTAATTTATGTTTCAAAGTTCTATTCAAATATCGTACATTCAGGAACTAATGGAGGTATCTACGTTTTTTTTTTATTTCTTTTCCATTTTCTTTCTCTTCTGTTGACAATTAGAATTTGATCAGTGAATATATATTTGTTCAATTGTATTTCCTGCTATTTGTCATTTTTTATTTGTATATATGTGTGTCTGTGCGTGGGCGATTAATTTTGCGAGAGAACATTAAAATTGTGAGAGAATTTTAAAATACTTTTTCAATATTATTTATAGAATTTTATATAGTGGTTATATGAAGATGCTATTTTGTTTTATTTTTTATCTTTCATATTTTTATATATCGTATACATATCTATATGCAATGACAGTTTAATAATTTATTGTAATTAACTACATTGTGTGTATGTATGTGTGTGTATATATATATATGTGTGTGTGTACGTGTGATTATGTGTTCCATTGTATAGCACCTTTTAATATGGTCCTATAAAAAATTCCATAGACAGAGAAAAAAATAAAAAAGAATTTTTTTTTGCCTTCCACTAAATTTCATTCGATTTTGTAATTATTAATTAATAATATATATTTATGCGTCTACAATAAATTAAGTACGACAATGGTATAACTACTGGCGGCTGTAATTCAACTACATGAGATAAACAAAAATAATAATGATAATTGCATTTTAAACGTTAAAATAAAAGAGAAAAACATGATTGTATATCATGAGAGAGTGGCAAAATTGAAACATAAAAATATTTTGTGTAATACTTTTGTATTTAATACTATGAAAACAACTGTAATTGAATATAAATTTCATCGCACGAACGACAAAATAAATATCCAATAATAATCTACAGATTATTTATAAAAATTATGAGTATTTTTTTTTTTTTTTTTTTTTTCCATTCCTATCAGTATACAAATGAATAAATACAATAAATTGGTGATTTTGTCAGTGCT
Source organism: Galerucella tenella (assembly GCA_910591685.1). Classification (NCBI taxonomy): domain Eukaryota; kingdom Metazoa; phylum Arthropoda; class Insecta; order Coleoptera; family Chrysomelidae; genus Galerucella; species Galerucella tenella. The sequence continues at coordinate 40,174 of CAJUYH010001878.1, forward strand.
ATCTGTCGCCAGATCTTCGCCATATTCCGCCAACAGTTTAAACCAAAAGTCTAAAAATAAATAAATAATAAAAAATAAACCACAAACTGTTTATTTAAATAATTATCAATTAATCTCCGCCATTTCATTGTTAGTCTCACTTATATTTCTATTCACTCGCACATTCGTACTAAATTTTATTTTCATTAGCTACGTTCGTAAATGCTGTTGGTCCAATTGCGATGCATTTTTATTATTATCAATCTTTAATATCCCATCCGCATCATTAACATCATAATTTGTTGATGTATTATTATTAATATCCACTGAAAATATAGTTGAAAACAATAAAAATACAATTAAAACCAATTTGTATACCATTTTAATTCATCGACACGGAGAAAATTTTATATTAAATATTCGTATGAAACGAGGAGTAAAATTTACTTGACATTTTAAGTAGACTTGGGACATTATTACATTCGAATAATCATTACATGACATGGGAAATTTTACCCTTGGCATTAGTCAAAATTATTTAATTCAATTTCTCCAGGCAATGGATTGGAGTAATTTTACCATGTAAAGTATCGGTACAAAATATTGGACGGATAACAAATAACAAGGAGTAAAATTTCAACGTTTTATATTGCAAAATCTAACTATTGAGAATAATTTCATATATTTCTAGCATTAAATCAATTTTCCTATATATTACCACGCAGTTGGATAAAAAATATTGTCAATTCGTGCAATATTTATAGTAGCCTCCGCTAAAAATTCGCCAAATAATATATAATATCTCATAAAATGTTAATATTTCCCAGACTTTACTATAATTCACAGGGTAATATTCAATATAAAATTTTATCCGTGTACATTTGCAATTTAATCCTTACCAATAGCGTCCAGAAAAGTATTCAGTGCGTCATCTACATTTCCTACATTGTCTACAATATCATCATCATCATTGTCTACATCAACATCATGTGCATCACATGGTCCAGCATGTTTTGTTTCCAATACAAATCCAGTGACACACGCATCCTTAATAATATGACACCAACTGGGATACGTGATATTATTTGTTGCGCATAAAAGTGACGATGACTGTCCAAAATTTCCATGATTATTTTCATTACTATGCCAACGATGATGATGATTATTATTATTATTATTATTATTAGTAGTATTATTATTCCTTCCACGATTTTTTTCACGTTTACGTGGACAGCGATATGTACATGTAACGCATCGTGGACGACTTGAATGCATCTCAGTCAAGCACGTTTGACCCTCACGACATCTAACAGTTGTGCAATCCGCATTTTCTGCAATCAAAATTTAATAATAAAAAATTTAATAAACATTCAATTGAATTAATTCACAATATATAAATTATACGATTTAATATTTTTTATTTTTTTGTTTTAGAGGATACAATGAACGGTTTAACTCTTTAATAATATGATAATGATACGATGACGAAAAGGATGATGACAAATATTAATATATATAGTACGATGAGAGTGGGGTCATCGTCTTCATTGCATACACGTGGTGCTCATTATGATTATGATGATTATTATTATCATTATTTTTTTTTTCTTTTCGTATCATGCCATATAGAGACATAGTGACAGACCATATTATATACTTGAAATAAAAAAAAGTGGTCCCACAATTATTTCGTCATCTATTTTCATCGTATCCAATTGAAAACATCCTCCTGACGCTTCTCTATCACTCTCTCTCACACTGTCTATCTATTAATCTATTCTATTTTATTTATCTGTATGTGTACAGTGTAATGTTTGTCGTGTGAGTGTAAATGCCACATTGGATATTGCATGAATGAATCATAAATGTATGTGCGATAACTAAAAATGAACGATTTATTATGGTGAAAGGTAAACACATCTGTAAATAAAAAAAAAAATGAATAAATAAAATCAAAATAAAACTCGTTGGAATATTTATAAAAAATTGTGTGGGTCACTTTTGTTCATTCAATTTATTCAAATATCGCACAATATAGAGAATTATAATTGTTATTATAATTAATAGAAAAAAAAAAAATGAATAAATAAATAAAAAAAATATCACAATTGCACAATAAATTATATAAACAAATAGACAATTGAATTCAAGTAAAACTATAAGATTTTTATATCAAATAGATATAAAAATCTCCGGCAGGCTCATGCCCATAAAAAATAATAAACAAATAAATCAAGAGAAAAAAAAAAATTAATAAAAAATATATAAAATATCAAACGCGATTATAATACGAAAGATAAACAAGAACTTACGAAAATTAATCATTATATACATATATAAATATATCAAAGGTATATATCTATATATACATAGCACATTTGTATGATATATAGAATACAATGAACGATAGATCATCATAGGGTGTAACTCACTGACAGCGCAACGAATAACAAATCAGCAAAGTTTTGATGCGAGACTGTTGCAAGAAGAAAACTGAGACGAAGAAAAAGAAGAAGTATTATACACACACACATATATATATATATATATATAATATTCATGCACAGAAGAGCTGAAGAGAATTGTGCATAAAGTCCTGAGGGTCCGCGTGGCTTGTAACATCCCGGTAATTTATGACCTATTACAATTACTGGGGCCCGTGTGTGTTGGTGCAGCAGTGATTAATCGACTGACAAGCGAGTGGAATCGATAGCTGGAGTCTGCTATGAGAGAGTATTATATCGTGTATATATATATATATATATATATATATATATATAAGAGAACTCGACTCCCTTTTTTAAAGAGTAGAGGAAACATAACGGAGTTGAATTGCAAACAGAAGAAAGACATGAGAGAATTGAATGAATAAATAAGTAAATAAATATTATAGAGTATATGGATGAAATTTTTATTATGTATAAAGATGTAAAGTAGAATGTGCAAGTGGATGAGTACTCTAAGCTCAGGAAAATATCCTGTAGTGAAAAAAAAATATATATATATATATATATATGGTGATTGATATGGGGATTTTGATGGGGAAGTATGGAAAAAAAAATAAAATGTAAAAAATATTATTTACATGACACATTAATGTCTTTCGCACCTTGTCCTTCGCCAATGAGTTTTTAAGAATATTTACACTGTCCAGACGGATTTATTTACTCACTCATTCACTATATAATAGTGGACTATAAAAAATAGAGAAAAAAAAAATTACTGAAGGAATAAGATAAGAGAAGAGTGAAGAAGTCAAATATCTAAATAAAATATATTAATAATACAAGTGAAAGAATAATTTGATGTTTGTGTTGTGGAAAAGTGGCATGATAAAATAAAGTAAAGTTTACTAAGTTGAAGTTAATTTGAATTGATAAAATGATAGATATAAAAATTGATATACAATAGGTAGATTCAAGTGTGTGTGTGTGATATCGAAGATGCTGTTATGGTGGATACTGTGTATGTGCACTGGTGTTTATTGCTGGTTTCATTATTGCTATATACTCATTTTGTTTCGCCGTTGGGGCTGTTTTGTTTCGTTTTTTATTCTGTTCTTTTTCTTTCTATTTTTTTTTTATTTCTTCAGCATTTTTTTTTTCTTTTTTACTCAACCCCTTTACCGCGCTATGTCTCGGTCAGAGCCATCACTTCCAGTTCCGTCTATATACTCGTTCAAGTGCAGTGAAAAACCCAGGGCGAACGAGTGAGTATGAAGAGGAACGCGCGCGTTGATGCGCCTGGTGCTTTGTGCGCGCCTGCCTCCAATTTTTTTCGGTTTTGTTCTTGTCATATTTTTTTTTTTTTCCCACTCTTTTCATTTCTTTATTTAATTTCACTTTTTTTTCTTTTTCATCGCGTGCTCCATGGGCCCAATGCACTCCGGGCATCACTGAACATCAACACTGTTTATTATCATATTTTTTTTTTTTTTTTTCATTCGTTTTATTCAATTTTATAACTGAGATAATTTTTCTTTTTTTTTCCTTTACTTTCCTTACGTTTGTTGCCATTTCTTTTTTTTTTTCATTTTGTTTCCATGAAAATAATTGTGATTTTAATGGTTGGCGGGTTGAAGTGCAACGTGCGAATTTTTGAGAATGATTTTTTCGACGCGGATGCAATCGCGGATGAATTTGTGTGGGTGAATGCAAGATGGGTGTTTTGAGGTCGACGAACTGTGAAGACAAGGACGCGGCAAGGACATTTGCCAATCGGTGAGGTCTCGCGTTATTTCTTCGTAGCGTAGGTACTTTTTTTTTTTTTTTTTTTTTTTTTTTTTTTAGTGTGTGTGATTTTTTTTTTTTTTTTTTTTTTTTTTTCTCTCACTCTGTCTCATTTTTATTTTTTTCCTCATCCTATTCCGTTCTTTTAGTAGGGAAATTAAATATCTCATGAAGAGTGTAAATGTCATATGACGCGCATTTTACATTCCTGCCAGTTGTATTTATACGACTTTATAATTATTTTTCATATTTTTTTTCTTCCTCACCACCATACAAAATAAATAAAAATTTCAATCATACGTACAG
>CAJUYH010001879.1:0-28318 GCA_910591685.1 Galerucella tenella
GAAGAACGTGACGAAAATGTAAAAAACGATATGATAGAGGAGATTAATATGGTTAGAAAAAATATTACTCCAACTCAACGTAGTGAAGGTTATTCTTACAATATTTCCACAAAACTCAACATAGTATTGTTATTTATAATAAACATTATTATCAACATCTAGAACATACGTTTATTATCAAAGTTGATAAAAGTTTTATACTCCAACTTCGATACCAGAACACAAAACAAAACTCATTTAAATTGTCTTCAAACGATTATTAACTGATAGCCGGAGGCCTTGATGGCAGGATCTGTTTGTTTTTCTATTAACTTGAAGGTTCTTTAACGTCATTGAAGGTCCTTACGGCAAAATAAGTGCGTGTGTGAGTCGTATTTACCTCTATATCCTTTTAAGAGAGATCTTAAGAAAACTTGGAAGCAAATCACTTTTCTGCTTTGGTTTTGCGAAAACTTCTCAAATTGCTAGTTGGTGGAAAAGAAGGAAAATGAAGGAAATACGAAACGGTATTGTACAAGGAGCAGTCAAAAAGTATGGCGGAAGATATTTCAGTTTCATTAAAATTTTTCTGGTGATTTATTCTTTGAAAGAATTCTATTCTTCCCCATCAAGAAGAGCAGGCGTTCCTAGCTTCTTGAATTACTGTACAGCGGGAATTCCACTCAAGCCTCTTGAATACAACTTCAAAGCGGTACCGCCTACGGCACTCCATTGATCACTCTATTTAAAAAAGTTAAAAACAAAAAATCAGTTTTGATGGAATTGCTTCTTCTAATTTCAAAATCGTTCAAAAGAAAGGTAAGATACGATTAACTTTAAACAGCTTCATCATATGATAAATAATGTCAAATCCATTCGTATTTATTTTTTCGTGAGAATTTTGCATTTTCTCCGACCGGTAATGTCAGCTTCGCTATTGGCGTCAAGAAAAGTACAAAAAAAGTACTGAAATGTGTAGAAGAGTCATTCGCAGAAAGAGCTATAATTTTATGGCCCCATTGAAAGTTCTGTACATTTGAATCGCATATATACGACGGAAGGCATGTGTATTATTCAAGTGTTAGAACGGGTGATTCGTCAAAAATGTTGCATAAATATCACTCAATATTAAATTAATAATTTTATTGATCACATCTGGGTGGAAAATGAAAAAAATTTACCGCGGCCACTGTTATGGATGTGTTTTTTTTGAGCAGTATAGTGAAACTTGAGTTGAAATGCTAGTTGAACACGGCTGAAGGCTAGTACTAAAAACTACAGTTGGCAGAAGCAAACGTGAGCCCTGGTGGGCGTGTTCATGTCGCTGTAGTTGTATTTTTGTATTAATAATTCGATATTTTGAATCGATAACCAAATATTGATACCATAAGTTTCAACTGTTAAGAGATATGTAAACAAAGTCAAACTTGCTGAAAATTTAACTCTAAATATTAATAAAAAATTTATATAGGACCAAAACTGAAACTACCGTTTGCCCCAAATGTCTATATTTTCAAATTACATGACTGTATTAATGTCATGAAAAGGAAGGGTCAAGTTTCTATGGGAAGCAACAAAATATTAACTGGTTATAGTCCAGAGTTGCCGATGCAAAAATGAAAATTACCCGAACTTACTATTCAAATTATCAGAATTTGTCAAAATTACCAAAAGGACACATTGGTTATCTAAATAAAGTCTTCGACCCCAGTCAATATGAAAAATGCCCAAAAACAACAGCCATTTTATATATCCCTTCTACAAAATATTCGAAAAACTATTGGATCCAAATTAGTGAAATTGTCTAAAAATCGGATAACCATCCTCGCATTGACAACAATCATACGGAATGAATAAAATGATGTATGTTGATGAAATCACTCGGTCATATTATTTCGAGTATATTTAACAATTACGAATGGACAATCGTTAACATTGACTCTTGATTGGCTGCTTGCGATGACCTTATTTTAGTTCGCATATTTTCCGAGGCTCATGTTTGGTTGTGACAACTGTAGTATCGTGAGTTTTTGTTGGAATTATATCTATATCTAATAGTGTAGCAATAATACATAATCCATCTAACTATGGAAATTGGTGAGGTCAAATGGTAATACTATGGAGAAAAAGTGCAAGAATGTCTTGTTTACTACAATGGCCACAATAATGATACAAAGCTTCATACTAGTAGCTTGTACAGTCGATCGGGTTATGATATAGCCAACAATTCGATACTAAGTGATACAAAATAGTGATGACTGGAATTATTTAGGAGTTCAATCGCCCGTTCTATTTACTATATGACGCCGCTGATAGTTGTTACTGCCGTTGACTTTTCAAATTTGTATAGCGTGCGATGTATAGATGCAAGCATTTTAAAAATAAAAATAAATTTGTGACTATCGTTACTTTTTCAAACTTGCCGAGGTATAGAATATCAAAAATCAATTTGGGTTTCGTAAAAAATACTGGTTAACTTATGTATAGTGTCAAAAATTGCTTCTCCAGTCAGGCTTGAGCCAACATTCCACCGACGTGCGACACATTTACGTACGTCAAATAAGGCAGGCAAGGGTATACGTTGAACAACATTCGAGTCTTTCCACCAAGCACGTCGCGTTAGCTGCTTTTTTAACGGCAAATACAATGGTGTATCTTTCAAGAGAATCAAAGCGTGCATTAGCAATATACGATGGTCGTTTTTTTTTCAACACCCGATCGCATAGTACGAAGTCCAGATATGCTCGAGGAAACGAGTGTGCGTAGTAGGCGACCGCGCATCTCCTCTTCAATACATTCTGTCATTGGCGAGACCAACACGCCATTTTCTGTTGAGCTGCAGTAAGGTAAACATGGCTGTCACTATTGATTCTCCCGCCAAGGGTGAATTGCGAAGTGTTATTCGTTTCTTGCAAGCAGAAGGTAACAGTGCTGAGAAAATTCATCGCTCGAGTGTATGGAGGAAGCTTCATGAGTGATGGTGCTGTTCGTCAGTGGTGTCGAAAGTTTAAAGATGGCCGAACTGATGTTCATGATGAAGGGGGTCAAGGACGCAAGTCTGTGGCTACAGACGACCTTATTTAATGAATTGACCAAGTGATTAAGGAAAATAATAATAATAATAATAATGTTTATTCGCATAAATTATATACAAAATACGAACTTTTAAGAAAAATCAGTACAAATAAACAGGTGTACCACGAAGTACGACAAAGATACTTGTGTGTGGTATAACACAAAAAATACAAGAGTAATAATTACCGGATACATACAACAATTTGTTTAAAATTTACCCTTATGCTAACTAAAATCATATACTTATTAGGTTTTTTTGGAACTTTAGTTCTTTACGCCAGGTTATGTTTGAGCGACCAGGGGTCGCGACGCAAAATATCTGACCGTTACGCGTTACGTTACGCTACGTTATGTTACATTGCTTCGTTATGTGCCTTGCTTTTGCGTGCTTGTGCCTCCTTAGTCTCTCTCTCGTTTACGAAGCAGCGATTCATAATAATAAATATGCTCCTGGCCGGATTTGAACCCGGGCCACCCGCGTGCAATGCGAGCATTCTAACCACTGAACCACCGATGCTATATTGAAATTCTATGCAAAGCTGGTATTCCCAGTGCTAGTGATCTACTTGAATTTGTTCGGATGAATTTTTACTATTATTTCCATAATTTTTTTTGCGCGATTAAGGGGTCTAGCTTCTTTTCGAAATACAGGGTGTTGAAATTTTGAAAACTTGAATGTTTTAATTCGATAACTTTAAAATGGATGGATAAATTGATTTGACATTTGGCAGGTTGTTTTTAAATGTAAAAGGGCATATTTTGAAAGAAATTGTAGTTTGTGCAACTAGTGTGGATATGATGGCCATATCGCACGAGAACGAAGATGGAGCATGACGCCGTAGGCGGAGTGCTCAATCGTTCAAGTGCGATATGGACAATCCACACGAGTCGAACAGCATATTTTTTCTACGACCCACTTAGGAAAAAATCTAGAAAATAAAAATTTCTATAAACTGTAATATAACTTCAAATTAAAAATTTAACAATTCAATTTTATGTTTCCACTAATTTTGTGGTAAACGAATGTCCAATTGGTATAATGCTACGGTTTCCTTTTTTAAATATACGATGCTGTTATAAGTAGATGTTGCCAGTCGGACTCCCTCATGGAGGGTACCGTACCATTATCTATAATAATGAATATTCCGCTAAATATTTCAAACGTCTACCTGTTGTCGTTATTAATATCAAGCAGAATGATTATTTAAAAATAAAATTAACAATAAAAAAAAACTTCTTCACGGGGAATCGAACCCGGGTCTACCGCGTGAGAGTCTGGTTTGCTTACTAATTGACCACCGAGGAATATGCAGTTTGTTTATCATAACGTCAGAAGTATTACATAATTTTTGCTTAAAAGGAACTAAAGTTCCTACCGTGTGTCCCGCGACACGTTCTACCTTTTTTCTTAATTTTTTTTTTTAATTTTTAATATTTTTAATACAAATACATAATAATAACAATAACTGGATCATTAAATCAGTTCCTCTACAAAATTTCTGGACATATCAAATACAAATTGTTTCACTCTTTTTTGTATAGAGACTCTCTAGTTTCATTCCTAATATCAAGTGGAAGTGAATTATAAATTTTAGGATCCAAATATGAGTAGCTTTTTTGACCGACACTTTTTTGCATGTGGGGAGTAGTAAATTCCGTTTTATTTCGCGTGTCATATTTGTGCCTTAAATTTATCAGTTCGTGTTTGTTAGCGTGTTGGATGATACAGATATTTGTATAAAATAGTTGCCTGATATCAAATATTTTACTCTGAAAGTAAAGAGTATTACTTGGACAATCATAGCTTTGATAAAGAATTGTCATAAGAAAACGTTTTTGAAGGATTTCTAATGCTGAAAGATGTGTTTTTGAAACTCCACCCCAGCCCACTATTCCGTAATTTAGATGAGGTTCCACCAAACTTTTATATATCATTTGCTTTTCTTTAAAGTTAAGTATTTTACAAATCTCTTTGAATTTAAATAATATATATCGTAACTTTTTTAAAAGATGTTGTATGTGTTGATCCCACCTTAAATTTTGATCTATTATAATACCGAGATATTTAACTGTTTTACTGGGAGATATTGCAAGATTTTCAATAAGCAGTAAGCAATAAGCAATAAGATTTTCGAATCGAAGTGAACTTTCGAAATCATCGGTCAAATTTCCAGAAGTTCCAAGATCCATCCTCTATTCTGTAGTGACAATAAAATTGCGCTATAGAGAAGTTTGTGCTCGCTTGAGACCAAAAAGGTGTAGGTACTGCTTGTGGAGTTTATACAGCCGGAACAACAATAAATGCAGATTATTATTGTGAAACTTCGCGACGCTTACGGAGAGCTATTCAAAACAAACGAAGAGGCATGCTGACTTTAAAAATAGTTCTGCTCCTTGACAATGTCCGTCCTTACAGCGCGCAAGTAACCCAACGGCTCCTTCAGCAATTTCAATGGGACATTTTTGAACACCCAGTATATAGTCCCGATCTAGCGCCACGTGAATTTAATTTTTTTCCCTAACTGAAGCAGTGTAAAATGACTTGGAACTCAAAAACACCGTCACAACTCACTCCCAATCATTAGCGGCAACATTTTATGAGGAGGGTATTGCAAAGCTTGTTCATAGATATGATAAATGTCTTAATTGTCAAGGTGATTATGTAGAGAAGTAACCTGCATTGTACATTACTTCTTTTCTGTATATTCACCCGTCTTTTCTTTATAGCCTATCGGAGGTTGAAAAAAAAAACAACCCTCGTATTTATCAAGAAAACGCTGGAAGAAGTCTGCAAGATAGTGGATTCATCCTGTAATTCAGTTAAGAATGAAAATCACCCGGAACGAAATTTCCAATACTTTAGAATGACAAAATCCCAGTTTGATGTTCAATTTTAAAGCCAAATACCAACTTTCGAGAATGTATTGGTGCAAAACACCACGGCGAAATGGATTCAACTGATGTCCAAACCAAAACAAGCGTCGTCGTACCGCGTCGTGACGTGCGTCATTTGACGTACCGTACTGGCTGGGAGGTAGCCATGCAATTGCATAGAAAATAAAATATATGCGTTGACGTACGTCAACGGACTCAGTGGAATGTTGCCTTTAGTGTATGCTGATTATGCTGGATGGGAATCAACCACCTCAAACTGATGATTTCTCTAATACTCCGTGTTTCATTGCTCCTCGATGCATGAAGCCCGGAGAGTAGTTGTTACTCACCATTTTCCACTTTTTATTTACCTATATAAAAAAATATTATTCAACTTCAAGTTTCCGCATTGAATTATTCTCGCATTAAAAAAAATAAATCGAGCGTCTGCGAGCTGCTCCGACTTTTCAACTTTTCGAATCAAATAAAACCCCTATAATTTTCCCGCCACTTTAAATAATCTTTTAATAATCTTCTTGAATACCTCTTAATTCCTCGCTAATTATAACGTGAATTAGATATCTTTTCGAGGCTAATTGAAAAAGTCTCATTTATTCTGCGAATTCGAACATCCGAACATCTTGAAATTTCAGTTATCTTCAATTAAATTTAATAGGGTACGGAATATCGAAGCCCCCAACGCGCCACGTCGTCTCCTTTTTGAAAAACTAATTAAACTTGAATGATCGAATATCAAGAGCAAGATCTGCAATTTACAATAATTACGAAAACGAAGAATTATTTCTTCATTAAAAGCTAGTGGCAACCAATTTAATATCAATTGCATCCCATTCCAGTGTTAACATATTATTTATCAGTGCCAACTTCAACTCCCTGAAGACGAATTTCTAGTTTCAGTTGCAAAAAACGTATCAATACCATTATTATTAGTGGAGAATGTCACAGTGTACTTTTGAAAGCTGAGAGCTCCAACTCAACAAAAGCAGCAATAGTTGGTAATCAAGTTCATACCCAATAAATGGAATGTCGACTTTGGCTGAAGTGACATAATCCAAATTGAACAAGTGCAGTTTTGCCTCTTGTCAGCCTATTGAGGTAATTGCTGGTAGCTTCAAGCAGATCATTGCTATCAATAGATATAGGTATTGAAACCTAATGAGCTAGGTTGAGTTAGGTGAGGCACCACCCTCCCTTGTAAGAGAGTCTGCCTTCTCGTTGCCTTTCATGCCAGAGTGGCCAGGGATCCAGACCAGCAATACTTTATTGAGTTATCCTATTGAGGAGAGTCAAGACAGTTCAAGACCAATTTCGACATTACACGGTGAGAGCTAAGTGCTGTCAAAGCCAATTGGCTGTCCGAGAGAATTTTTATTGTTCCATGTATGAGATTGGCTTGTGGACAGGGAACAATGGCGTAAATTTTCGCCTGGAATACGGTAGAATAGGATCCTAGAGAGGCTGAAATGTCCTTGGTCTGCGCTCGTATATACCTGCACCAGAGCCTGAGGGTGTTTTTGAGCCATCTGTGTACCAGCTGTCTGCTCTTAGTAGTACATCTTTACGGAATACCCATTCATCTCTATTTAGAATTAGGACTGTATAATCTCATGAGTTATTGGTGTTTATTTGTAATGCAAGCCCCGATATTAATTTGAAGGAAATGAGTAGAAATGTAGGTAAAGTTATCAAAGACTCTATGTCTTGTAGAAAATGAACCAATTTGCGACGAAATCTCTCAATAAAAAAGGTAGAACGTGTCGCGGGACACACGGTAGGAAATTTAGTTCCTTTTAAGCAAAAAGTGCGTGAAGTTATACTTTTGCGCACGAGTTGCGAAAATGCCAAAATATTATATGAAATAATCCGTACAAATTAACAACAAATACTTAAAACAGAATAAAATGATTTTATAAAATTATGTAACACATCCGACGTCATAGATAAGCAATTTGCATATTTCTCGGTGGTCGAGTAGTAAGCAAACCAGACTCTCGCGCAGAAGACCCGGGTTCGATTCCCCGCGAAAAAGTTTTTTTCAATTGTTATTCTATTTTTGAATAATTATTCTGCTTGATATTAATAACGACAACAGGTAGACGTTTGAAATATTTAGCAGAATATTCATTATTATAGCTAATGGTACGGTATCCTTCATGAGGGAGTCCGACTGGCAACATCTACTTATAACAGCATCGTATATTTGAAAAGGGGAACCGTAGCATTATACAAATTGGACATTCAACAACTGTACGTTTACCACAAAAAAATTTGTGGAAACATAAAATTGAATTGTTAAATTTTCAATTTGAAGCTATATTACAGTTTATAGAATTTCTTATTTTCTAGATTTTTTCTTAAGTGGGTCGTAGAAAAAGTATGCTGTTCGACTCGTGTGGATTGTCCATATCGCACTCCGCCTACGGCGTCGTGCTCAAACTTCGTCCTCGTGCGATATGGCCATCATATCCACACTAGTTGCACAAACTACTATTTCTATCAAAATATGCCCTTTTAAATTTAAAAACAACATGCCAAATGTCAAATCAATTTATCCATCCATTTTAAAGTTATCGAATTAAAACATTCAAGTTTTCAAAATTTCAACACCCTGTATTTCGAAAAGTAAATGTGCTAGACCCCTTAATCCTCATATCATTTTGTCCAATTTTACGAGAGGAATCTACATGCAAACGTTGTAATTACCCTCAACGTTCGAGATGCTCACACCATTTTTTGCGGTATCGTATTGAAATAAATTCCGAATAAAAAAATTTAAATTTCTTCGAAATGAACGAAATGTCAAAAGTGACATTCATACTTCTCGATCAGTTTAATAGATATTTACGTAATTAGTTATGAAAAGAGCGATATTGTTCAACAAGCGTAATATTTGCCAAAACGAGCGCTAGCAAGTTCTGCAAATTACGCGTGTTGAACAATGTCGCTCTCTTCATAACATGTTTACGTACAACGTTTTATCTAATTCCGCGCTTTCATAATATTCAATAAAATCTTCAATTACAATGATAATATTGAAGTGGAATCAAATGGCGTTAGAAGTATTGTTACTATGATGTATTCACCCAGAAAATTGACTAACTTTAAATAACTGTTTCCTGAATAATGTTTTCAATGTTTATAAATCTCAAAATACTATTGAATTAAAATAATGGGTTAATTGTACAGTTTAAATAATGAAATAATTGTCAGTTTTGACAGTACCTACCTAATTAATAAATTATTCTCAGAAACTCATGTGGTATCTCTATGTTGAAACATAAACAGTTACGTAAAGTTTTTACATAACTACTTTTCATAACTGATATATGGAGGTTATGAAAAATGTGACGTTACCTAACGTCAAGGAGTCACGTAAAGTGTCACATTTGATAGCGGAATTGAATAAAATATAATATCTTGCATTTTGGTGAAATTGTTTTTATGCTATTTATTACTTTTCGGCGTCTGAACGGTAAGTAAATCACTTACCGACGTGTTAAACTTAGAAACCAGTAAACACAACCTACCGTCCAGACAACCGATGCTGTAAATAAACAAAAAAGATCAATCGCGCAAAAAAATTATGGAAATAATAGTAAAAATTCATCCGAACAAATTCAAGTAGATCACCAGCACTGCGAATACCAGCTCTGCTTATAATTTTAATATAGCATCGCTGGTTCAGTGGTAGAATGCTCGCCTTCCACGCGGGCGGCCCGGGTTCGATTCCCGGCCGAAGCATATGAATCGCTGCTTTGTAAACGAGAGAGAGACTCATGAGAGAGCACACGCACGCAAGTAAGGCACATAACGAAGCAACGTAACATAACGTAACGGTCAGATCTTTCGCGTCGCGACCCCTGGTCGCTCAAACCTAACCTGACGTAAAAAACTGAAGTTCCAATAATTTAAAAATGAAATCAAAACAAAGCGATCTAAATGTAAAACTTTATTTATCAAAGCTGCTTTTTTGACTTAGCTCAATAACTATATCACTTAACGAAGAAAACATTGTGGATGTGAAGCCGAAAATTCCCACACATATAATTAGCAAATCTTTCCAGAATATCCAACGAAGTTTACCAAAACCATCAGGCCATAAAGCGCATATTTCTAGTAGAGCTGGAAAAATAATCCCAATAATGGATAAACAAACACCTCCAACGAGCGATATGATCGTACCAAGAAATGGTACGTTAACCGAAATTAAAAAAGTTGTTAAACACATCCCAAGTCGAAGAACATAATCAATCAAATTAACTTTACTTTCACCAACTTCATTTTCTTGTAATTTCGGAAATATATAATTGTTCCAGATAATCCCCACAGGAATTATACCCTGAAGTCCATAACTTATCACTAGCGCAAGGCTGTACAAACTTTCAATTATTTGAGTTGTTATATCATGAGGTGGAAAATCCAAAAGAATAGTCGATTCAATATCTTCACCGTATCTCCAGTAACCCATCATTCCTACCAGCAAATTAATAGTAAGCACAATACTCAAACCAAGATTCAATGTGCCGAAAGGAGCTAAAAAATGTTTAGCATCTTGCATTGCGTTTTCAACGGAAGTAATAACTGGTAGAGATTGTATAGAAAATAGTGCAGTTCCAAATGAACAAGGATAATGTTTTAAATTACGGTTAAAAGCTTGCCGGGATGTTATCGCTGGTAGATTTTTGCTAACGTAAAACCCCAACACTGCTAAAGTGAATAATGTTATTACATTAGCGACTAGGGAGAATGGAGAGAATACTTTTATATTCCTAATACATATTACTGAAGCACACGGGACTACAAGTATCACCATGTATACGTAAAGATGTAACGGTTTCTCACTATACTGGTCCCCGACCGATTTAATGTTTTCTGAAATAAAAATTACGTAAACACATAGCACTCCGAACTGTGAAACTATCAGTAAAATATTCGTTAAATGCCAAGCAAATCGTTTGTATCGATTGAAAATCTCAGGTCCTACTTCGAATGCCACTTCCATCGAGTCCGAGAATGTCAACAATCCCACTTTTTTGTATTTGCAGAGAAAATATTGGGATCTAACCATAATGTGGAAACAGTATATGGAAAATAGGGATACGAAAAGGTATCCTATAACGCCGTTTACCATTCCTACTAAGTAAAAAGCTTCTGGTAAGGCAAAAATGCCTGTACCCAAAGATCCTTTTATTAGATTCATCAAACTTTCAGAATTGGTTAGTCCTTGTTCTAGATTTCTGTTTTCGTACGGCTCAAAGTCATTATCCCATTTTGCGGATACTCCAGCACGTGACATACTGTTTCAAATAATTGGAAATTTGTCAAAAATTCCAATTTGACAGCTTTCCGACATTTTTAAATATCTTTTTGACTTTTGCAGCATGTAGTTGTACCACAGAGTACACCACCTTAGATGTTGTACTCTGTGGTTGTACAATCGCCAGAAGATGAAAAAATATACACATAGTTTGGTCATTACTTTGCTTATTAGGTCTACCGAGAATGCTGGCTAATGTTCCATGATGCACTGCTCTGTTTGTCATTATCCTGATAATATTCCCGTCATTTCATAGATTTTACAGTCACCCAATTTCCTTTGGATTGTTGTGTCCGCCCTGTCTGGTACCCAAGCTTCTGTGGCCTTCTAACGGTCCTCGACTATTCTCAGAGCACCTACACAATCCACAACTAGACACCGATTCAAAGAAGAATGGGCCAGAGACGCCACAGCCTACGTCATCGTTTCGAGGCTGGCGTTTGGTGAGTTAATCGATATTCCAGTGGAGTGAAGAAGGAACGCACTAAATTCTGTCTTAGTACTTGACTGTCTGTGAAGATGACAACAGTATGTATGTATAGAGTTGTGATGGGCTTAATAGATTAGCCCAGTAGCCTCAGCTTGTTTGAGAACATTTTTCATCCAAAATCTTCTACTTGGCAGTGTTATCATTGAAGCTATATCTTATGGCCCTTGCGCCAGTACCCCATTAACCCAGACAGCACAAGTGCGTCTCCAGGACGTACAAATTGGAACGTCCCTAATACGTGTACACAATAGAGCATACCTAGTAGCCTAGTACGTACAAATTAGGTCTGGGAGATTGGGATCAACCTAGAACTCAATAAATGGACGTCTTAGGGATATCCTGTGTAGTCTGAGAAGTGAAGCTTTCGTTAGGCAGCTCTTTGCACTTGACTTAAAGTAAGTCTTTGCGTCCTCGCCTTATACTGTGTCACCCATTTTGTTTGGAAGCACCTCCATGAAATCCGCATTTTTCAACCGATTCTGTTCAAATTTTTTCTGTTAGATTCAGTTTCAAAAAAGTATATTAAGTATCAAGAACGGTTAGGGATGTTTACCGGTCGACAGCAATGTCCAATTTTGCTGGAGACCGGTATTACCCTAAGGGCGAGTTGTATCAAACACTTAAACTCGGTTTAATGATAACTGATGTTTAGGACTGTGGCTGTTTGATGTATTTATTATCAACAATTACATCAGTCATCATTAAACCGAGTTTAGGTGTTTGGTACAACTCGCCCTTAAAGTTCGAAATGCTTATACCATTTTTTGCGCGATCGTATTGAAATAAGCTTTGAAATGAATAATCTAAATTTCTTCGAAATAAACGAATTGTCAAAAGTGACATTTATACTACTCGATCAGTTTAAAATACTGGGTATCTCATTATATTCTGACTGTTTTCAAGAGCTTATATCTTCGAAACGGTTCTAGATAATAAGATGCGGTTTCCACAGTTAGATTTAAAATTACCGTGAGTTTTGTTGTGACACATTTATATAAATGGCGTACTTCCGGTTTACCCGCTAGAAATGTGGCGTATTTTCAGAATACAGTAGATGTAATTTTTCAAATGGGACACCCTGTATATTAAGCAATTTCTTGAAAGACGCATATTTTTACTTTTTATCGGTACCTTAAAGTTTAAAATCAGTGCACAGAAAGCGAAGTTAGATAACTTTAACTGGGATACTGTAATGATTCAGATATCTTATTAATAAATAATAATCAAGGAGGCGTTAATATGTCACATCACAAAATATTGCGATCATTGACAGAACGTCACATTGTGTTAGAACCAGTTAGAACAAGATGGTATTTTGAACCAAACTGTTTGCTTTCAACAAGACGGGGCTCCACCCCAATCTTCCAACATAGCAAGAGAATCTGTTAACCAACAATTTGGAAATAATTGGATTGGTAGGACTGGTCCAATAGAATGGCCTCCAAATTCCCCAGACCTGACTGTCCCAGATTTTTTTGTATGGGGATTTGTGAAAGATAGAGTCTACAACCCGATGCCTGCTACTATTGAGGAATTTAAAAATACCATACTGCGGGTAATGGAAAATATTCCTCTTGAAATGCTGACAGCAGCATTTGACAACTTGGTTCGATTCCACAAATGTATAGACCAAGAAGGAAGACACTTCGAACATTTGTTTTAGAGTGCCCTGAAACATGTTTCTATTTGTTTTTTGCAGTTCACTTTAGCTAATAAAGTTCCAAGTTTATATCTAAATCATTACAGTATCCTAGTTAAAGTTATCTAACTTCGCTTTCTGTGCAACGATTTTAAACTTTAAAGTACCGTTATAAAGTAAAAATATGCGTCTTTCAATAAATTGCTAAATATACAGGGTGTCCCATTTACAATTACATCTACTGTATTCTGAAAATACGCCACTTTTCTAGCGGGTAAACCGGAAGTACGTCATTTATATAAATTTGTCACAACAAAACTCACGGTAATTTTAAACCTAACTGTGGAAACCGCATCTTATTATCTAGAGCCGTTTCGAAGATATAAGCTCTTGAAAACAGTCAGAATATAATGAGACACCCTGTATAATTAGCATTTTGGTGAAATTCTTTTCATGATATTTATTACTTTTTATATTGTTCTGTTCGATTCTGTTCATTAAAAAAATATAAATCTTCTTATTTTTTTTTTGTTCCTTTTGTGTAATGAATGAAGTAATATACTGTTTAGGACCACTTAAATGTATGTAGGGCTAAGACGTCGATAAGTAAATCACTTACCGACGTGCTAGACTTAGAAACCAGTAAACACAACCTACCGTCCTGACAACCGATGCTGTAAATAAACAAAAAAGATCGATGGCGCAAAAAATAGGTAAAATGGTTCACCAATAAAAAAAACAATATTTTGGCTCACATTTTCATAGCCTAACAAGGCCCTCTATGTTAATTTTTCTTTGTCAAAAAACACATAAGTATATTAGGCATTTATTTTCTCAAATATAACTAAGGGTTATGTTATCGGCTTCGAATTTTCACTGTGCAATATGTTTGAGTCCTAATTTTTTGCTTACCATGTTGCCATTTCAAAAATTTGTCTACATTCTACGTAAAAAATTAATGGAAATACCACTGTGAAAAAACTTTGTCGTTAATGAAAATGTTTTTATAAAATTGTGGTAGCTTACATTTGTGATAATTATGAATCCAGTGGTTTGGTTATATTTGAGGAAAAAAAATGCTTAATGTACTTTTGTCTTTTTTGGCAAAAAAAATTAACATAGAGGGCCTTGAAAATAGTAATTAAGCTATGGAAATTTGTGCCAAAATACTGTTTTTGATACTGAATCTAACAAAAAAAAAATTAGAACAAGATCGGTTGAAAAATGCGTATTTCACAGGGGTGCTTCCAAACAAAATGGGTCACACTGTATAAAGATGTGATCTTCAGTTTTCTTTCGCTCGAAAGGAGAGTTGATAGTTATCTTCTCCGTTCTTACTTCAATTAACTAATATTATTTTATTGTTAAAGCTCAAGATTAGTTTTCAATAAATTAACAAAATTTCAATTGGAAACTCTCATAATACTTTCACTACGTTTTGTTTACTGTAGCTAGTCGAATACGTCGGAATATCTGACCATTATCAGCCCTTGTTTGCATACAGGTTGAGGATTGTCTGTCTAAGCTACTAAATCCTTTGAAAGTCATTTCCTGAACTTATGTTAATATTGACGTATAGGGTTTAGTCCCGTGTAGTCAATATTTCTCCGGTTTTGGTCCGAACTTCTCTATTAAATTCGACCAAATGAAAGTCTCGGATATGGAGATGCAATATCGTCTTGCTCGAGAACAAATTTAAACAAAAAACTTTGCTCGATTATTGCGGGGTGATGTAGGCCGTTAGGCCAGTTCTTTGAAATTGAAGTATATGTGTCACCGTTGACATTTTATATCTGTATCTGTAGAGTGGGGAGGGTGAGTGTGCAGGCTCACATCACTTAGGCCACATGTGACCCATTGTACATCCTCCCGAGGAGTTGTCCTCCTAGGTCATTGTCCATCCTGTCCTTCTCAGGAGTTGACATTTTATAAATAGATCACCTGATCGGCGGCAGTCGGGATTAACAGACTGTCACTGTCAGTGTGACAGCACTTACATGTCCACATGCAAAAGGGTACTAACCAAAGAATCTTTGGTACAATACAAACATACATACAGTTTACAACCACAACCCTCAGTTAAGCAGTTTAGTTATTAGTTCAGTGTTGCGCACTTATATCAAATAAAGCGTTTTAAGTTGAACTATTTATTTCGGCATTCGCACCTCATATTCCCACAGAACTTATAGCGAAGAATTTCAAAAAAAACATTGTTCAACAGTTCACATGTCTTGTACTATTTTTCTTGGATTTGTAGAAGACTTGTTCAATCCTGTCTTGATTTTCCTTGAAGAACTCAAGATGGACGTTCATCAAGCTCAAGCCAGTCATTCCATCCTCCTCCATTTTATTTTTCAGCCAGGTTCTCACCCTCCAAACAGTACTGAAAGAAAGCACTTAAAATACGTGTGAAGGTGAAGAAGAGTCAGGTTCGGTCAGTTTCGTTCCACCTTCATCATCATCACTGCTTCCACTAATATTGTCATATTGATCCCTTTTCCGTTTGAAAGGTTTTCTGCCTGAAAATGATAAAAATTGCTGTTTGGAATCTGGTCTATTTCTGTTGTAAGTGCTTCGATTGGAAAAAGGAAAAAACTAAGGAAAGTATCGAAATGCTGAAACTCTAATACTGGGTGGTTGAATGAGTTTTTTAAGATGAAAGAGAGACCAGAGACATGTTTTCATATTGACTCATATCAGTAGAGCATGAAAATTGATATTAGGGAAACATATTTTTCTATGATATACGAGACTGACCACAAATAAGCGAAAATTTTGGGCCTGCTTTGATGCACGAACAGCTTACACTAAAAAAATATCATCTTTAAGAGTTCCAGGGGAGCTGGATATTTTGTAGTCTGTGCCGGTGACAAGCTATCACCTGAACCTATCCATCCTCATTCTTCTGCATTTGTTAATATATTATACATGCTATAAATTCACCGCAGAAGTTAAAAGCTATGGGCCTTTATCTCTGGAACTATAAAGGTCTCGGAAAAATTCATGAGAACAATTTTTGTAGATAATTAATAATTCATCTTCATGTTTCGTCAAATCAAAAATCCTCAAAATGTATATTTAGGTATTGAAAGACATTAAAAGACCTAGCTAAGACCCATAATTCAACTCAGTATGATCCTTTTGCCTAATAAACTACTGGTTCGTCCCTTTATTTATTGGTCTATTATTTTTTATTCAATATAATCATTTAAAAAATGTTTTTCTTTTGGAAAGCTCGGAAAACAGTTTATCGGTGAACACGTATATTCACTTCACCTGTCCACATTTTTGTTTTATTAGTGTGGTAACCACCACGCCTAGAGGCTTAAGCTTTAATGCTTCGCACGCTATCTGCACTTCACGCCTAATTACACTACTCGAACTCTTCGAATTCTATCACTTCATGTGTGAACTTCCAACTATACAGAGTCTCTAATTCAGGTTATGTGAGATTACAAATGTGTGTCACTGCCAAGGTTTAATAATAGAGGAGATATAATATTTAGAATTTTCATTGATTGCATTTAGTGTTTTTAGGATAAAATATAGAGAATAAACTAAGAGATATCAGATATCTATAAAAATGGAAACATTTATTACATTTTACCAGCAAACAAAAAAAGCAATGTGATAATTCAAAGTTAGGGAGAAATGCAGTGAATTTAACTTTCATTTTATGGAAATAAGACACTAAAAAATTCATAGAAAAGTTTATACAGGAGTTAACTACAATTATCTACGTGACCACTTCGCCATCTATCGACCGAGGAGAATAAGCTTCCTACTTCTGTATTGATTTTCATGGCAAACTTCCGAAGAAGAAATCCTCACTTCATAAATGCCTAGAATTTTCTGCATTTTACACGTAACAGTTCTTCTATTGGAATATAGATAGCAGAGATAGTAACACAAATGAAAATTTGTGATAAAATTATTTTAAAAATGAATTGCTATTTCAGTTCAAGCTCAAGACGTTTAATAAGATTTAGTTCTTATTAGCTACAATTGGTTATTTTCAATAAAATGAAAGTAAAAGAGAATAAACCTTTAGTAAATCGATATATACCAGCACTCTGCACTTTAAATGTATTAACTATTCTATTGAAATATAGATGGCAAACGTTGTACAAAAAATAAATAATTGTAATCTTGAATACTGAATTAGTAAATGAGTTTTTTCTATCACTAGCTGTGAAGTTGACAATTATTGCATCTTCTTGCCAACTGAGAAGTTGAATTTCTCTATTAGTGGTTAATAATTTTCGCTCTTATTAATTTTGGTCAATAATAGGAACATTTGAATAATTTGAGAATTCAGGGATAGTAGTTCAACAAAAACTTGTGCAACATAGTTTAGTATACCCAGGACATTGTTTTTAATTTGCTGCTTGAAATTACCTATCAAGATAAAATTATTTAACAAAAATTGCCATCAGTTCAAAATTCGCGCTCAACCAAAAATGACAGATGACATAGCGAGTACGTTCATAATATATCAAAAACTGACCGTGTACTTGTCAGTTAGACGACGGGGTAAACGCTTCTCGTGATGCGTTTGTGAATTATTTTTAATGTTTGTCCTAAATGTGGCTAGTGGTGGAAAACGTTGTATACAGTTGGTTCGGTGAATCTTTTCCCATGCGTCATCATTCATATACAAACGCAATACATCAATACATTAAATTACACGTAGGTCGTAGATTGATGTTTCAATTAGGATGTCGCTAAAATGACGGTGTGCGTTATTTATTGTTGAAGCTAGTATTTGTAAATATTTCACAGCCATTCAGCGATATGCTACCTAAACCTTTAGTTTGAAAAAACTGTTAGTATTCCAGAGTTTTATAGGGTTATTCCGCAAATTTACTTGCATTAGAGTTAAAATTAATAACAATTTCCTCAGTAGAATTGCCTTTTTACTGTTATGGTTAGCAACCATTACTATTGGGCCGTCCCACCCATACGGTTTAACAATGAAAAATAGAAATCTTTTGGGTTGTGAATATAAATAAAAAATATTCCAAATATGTATATTCAAGACTCATAAATATATACAATAAATATCATTTAATTTTCCTCATAGAATCAGAGCTATCACCAGTATTTATATCTATGGTAATTGGTTGAATACTACTATCAACTACTATATTTTGCTCTGGGGCATACCACTTTTCTATAATTTCATGAGTATGCCCAATACATTTTTCCTGAATTTATCGATGACATTGTTGCAGTGCCTCTTTCCACATATTTATAACAGAGCTATCTGAATACTTATCTTTACCAATATATTTATAGTAATATGACTTACAATTTGCCCAAATTAATTCAATAGCGTTGAATTCACATTAATAAGGCGGTAGTCCCAGCAAAATATGTTTCATACATCTGTATCTCGTCGTGGTAAATGCAGTAGGTCGTATGTCAAAAATATCGAACTTTTCAGAAGGGACATACGACTGTTTGCCCACACTGTGATTCGATTCGTCTTTTTGCAGGAGAGGGACAAAGTCGATTTCCTATTGGTCCACCGACATAGGATCTATTGCAGGTTGTGTATTTGACTGAATTGGTCAGGTTAGTGCAATAAACGAAAAAGTGCTTTTTTTGACATACGCCCTATTGCATTTACCACGACGATCTGTATCTGTAGAGTAGGGAGGGTGAGCAGCACTGACCACTATCAGCCCTTGTTTGCATACAGGTTTAGGATTGTCTGTCCAAGCTACTAAATCCTTTGAAAGTCATTTCCTGAACTCATGTTAATATTGACGTATAGGGTATAGTCCCGAACTTCTCTATTAAATTCGACCAAATGAAAGTCTCGGATATGGAGATGCAATATCGTCTTGCTCGAGAACAAATTTGAACAAAAATCTTTGCTCGACTTATTGCGGGGTGATGTAGTAATTGAAGTATATGATGGTAGTAATTGAAGTATATGTGTCACCGTTGACATTTTATATCTGTATCTGTAGAGTGGGGAGGGTGAGTGTGTAGGCTCACAGCACTTAGGCCACATGTGACCCATTGTAAATCCTCCCGAGGAGTTGTCCTCCTAGGCATTTATAAACCTCGCACCTTATTCCGCTCGGTCAATAATAATAGTTTTCACCACCAGATCCCCGGCAAACTGCGTAGATTTGACAGATGCTTTCATGGCTGTCATTTGTTTGAGTTGTATGAAGAATATAGTGTGCTACTCGTGTGTAAAAAGGTTACTGAGTTATAAAAATAATACATGATGACCTATTTCCAAAAATATCGAGCCAATAATTTGGGGCGACCGGCCCAGGACTCTTCAAACGACCCTTCGGCAGTCTTCAAGCTCTTTATTATTGCATTATGAGACCTCGTTGAGGTGGCAGTGTGGTCGTTAGCATCACCGCAAAAACCCGAGGATTGATAGACTCCTACATTATTTCAAAGTGGTTGTTAAACCAGAAAATCCCATAAAAAGAGGTGAAACGTTGGCGAGCGCACGTCTTGTTGACGAGAAATTCAAGCATAGTGGTTTTAGTCGGTTGAATATTTGCCTTTATTTTTATTATGTTAAAAAAAAATAGAAAAACTCACAATTTCAAGCTATTAATTGTATGATTTACCACCAATCATTATTTAGAAGGGTCTTTTTAATAATTCATTATTTTCATTTTGATACACAAGCTTTTGAGATACAAACGACTCGGGTGGTATCCACTTTGGATCTATTTCTACTGGTTTCTTTTGACTTTCATCCTCTGTGCACATTATCATGGGTTTATCGAATCTTAAATCGTATACGTTGATTCTATTCTTCACCCATTTTATCTGACAGGTCGTTGGAAGTATAGATTTTTCAGGAGATGAATGTAGTGTGCTAACCGTGCAAAGTTTTATATTTTCAACTGCTTTTGCGTATTCCTCACATCTGCATATCTCCATTTCAATCAAAAAAATTATAATTTGAAGCAATTATTTGAAATAGCTATCAAAATGACATATTTGACGTGGTCAGTATCAGTCACTGTCACTAGTTATGTCAAATGTCAGTTATATTTGTTTTTGTTGTTCGTTTCATTTTTCATTGGACTTTTGTATATAGCAGGTCTAGCCAGTTGCATCTCTATTCTTCTGATTAATATTTCCACTGACATCTGACATAACTAATGACAGATAACAGAAATGAAATAGTGACTTGCCAAAAGTTCCTAGAACTATTGGCCACCGATGCGTTAAGAATGTTTGCAATGATAATAAACCTGCAACAATCTTATGATTTGAACGGTTGACATTAACTGTCATTCTTGTCATACAATCTAATTTTTGTTGGTCACACTGACCTAATACTGAACATAGTGACTTACCAAAAGTTCCTAGACTTATCTGTCACACATTAGCCCTAAGACTATTAACTTTTTGAGAAAAAGTACCTACCTAATTATTCATTCGATTATCTCCCCAAAAAAAGTATTATCTTCCCCCGTTTTCATAATCTTCGGAATAAAGGTAAATTGTCCTTTTGTTAAAAATGTATCCTTCTTGCCGCGCCATTTCTACAGATTGGTAGGTAATCACTTGCTCATTACTTATCCAGTCCTTTTGGTATTTACATACTCTCCACGTTGTGAATCGTTATTCAGGGCTTATCTTGGAGTCTGCACGATATCCTGGAAAAGTCCTGATGGCATTCCCGCTACCGACTGCCTCCTCTTCTGCGATTCTTTGAATTATTTAAACATTTTCTCTAGGACAAATTGCTTTCGATTAGCATTTGTTTTAGTCCGACGAGCGGCGGTAGTAAGAACGAGAAAGAAAGTCGATTACGCATTAGCCTAATTGCATTTTTCTTTGTTTGGTTGTTTGAAACTTTCTCTGGAAATCTTTGTGAACAATCAGATATAAAATGGTATAAATAATAGGGTCCTAGATAAGAGCGTTCTTGATTTAATACAGAATTCTTTTGAATTTTGATAATATAATGTAATTTCTTCCATATTTCTTCCACTACTAGCTGTGAAGTTGACAATTATTGCTTCTTCTAACCAACTAAGTAGTTGAATTTCTCTATTAGTGGTTAATTATTTTTATTATCGCCAACCGTCAGTGGAGCCATCAATTATCAGATTGATTTCCGGAAGTAAACAAACAGTTTTTACCTTCCTTTACTTTATCTGCCGCATTTGCGGCAGGTAAAAGTGACATATGCGGCAGGTAAAGTATTTTGACTTTGACATTACTCGAAAATCATCATCTGTCAGTGTCACGCTTCTCCCTATTACGGCTCCATAATAGTTTTCTTGCGATCTATTTATTACAAATTATTGTTGGAACTCATTTGCATGACTTCAGGAATTAACTTTTATGATGCTTTAGGGTGTACCTTCAATCTAAATATAACAAATAATAAGTAGATTTGTTCTATATGTGCTGTATACTTTGTCATAATAAAATGCAATGAAATATACCTACCTCAGTTTCTCATATTCTAAATTCTGAGCAGTTCGCGATAAAATTTTGTATGCACCGCGTCAGTAAAGTGTCTTTATCGGACTCGCCTGTTATTCACTTCGCATCGTTCGTAAAGAATCACTTTACTGCCTTGGTACATAAATAACTATTATTATTAACCTAGGTCAATAATGGACAAATTCAAATATTTTGAGAATTCATCAGGGATAGTAGTCCAACAAAAACTTGTGCAACATAATTTTGTATACCCAGGAGATTGTCTCTCACATATTCGCTGCTTGGAATTACCTTAAGATAAAATTATTCGAATAAAAATGCCATTAGTTTGAAATTCGCGCTTAACTAAAAATGACTGATGACATAAGGAGTCGACGTCAGTTTGAAGGTCACGAAATTTTGCCCCCAAAAACATCAAAGGATTTACGCCGGCTTTCGTTTCTTGTTTGGCTGGTGTATTCTGTGGTCAGACGACGGGACAAAAGTCTATGGAGGTTATAAGCTATCGAAAATTTGGAACAATACAAAAAATAATAGGTTTTGTTAAAAAAATTGGTTTTTGAAGTCAAAAAAAGGAATATTACCATGAAGAGAGTATCTCACGAGTATTTAAAAACTGAAAGTGAAAGAATAGTGAGAATTACCTATAGAATATTTTCGGAAATTTATTGACTCCTTTTTTATTGCATTTACTTATTTGCTAATTGAAAACAGCCATATTATAGAGTGATGTGTATGTTCTAATCTTTCAGTTTAAATACGAAATACAATGAAGGAAAAAGTTTAACATGTGACAGAACACCCGTCTGTTTAATGCTTGGGTATAAAGATCTGAATAATTATCTATTATTATAGACAGACGAGAAATCGACTTATGACTATACGTGGCTGATTTCTTCATCAATCAAGGCATATTTAATACATTTGGAACACGGCTCTTGACTACTTTTTCGGAGCACACCCTTTAGTAACTAATCTGGTAACTTTTAGTGGTGTAAGTAAGGCTTTTCAAATTACTCCTCCAGGTTAATAAATTAACTGTATATACACCATGACGGTGGTGAAGACATTTATAAGCCTCGAACCTTATTCTGCTCGCGAAATGATTTTGGTGCTTGGTCAATAATAATAGTCTCCACTACCTTGGTGTATAATATACTATTATTCCTTCAAACAAATCATTTTTGTAACTATCTTAGTGAATTATCGAAATAAATCATCTTCTGGTTTTCCTACGTCTCGATCCTCGTATATTACTTTCCGTATCATCAAGCACGTTTCATTTCCCCCGTTTCGGCGGTCTACATCTTTTTTCCTTATTATCTCGTTTTCATTTTTCGATAAATTCGCTCAGGGAACTTCATGATAGTTATTTTCGTGTGCACACACACATATACACATAAAAATTATTAGAGCTCCGTTCAATTTTATCGGCAACCGATCATTGAGTTCTTCCATAAAATATTATGTATATGCCTGCCTATGATATCGGCAATCGACAAGCGTAGCGTGTGCTTTTCCTTGCCAATAATGCCGCTGGTTTGTTTCCTTTGATAATTTGAAATCGTCTCTGCTAATTGGAAATTTTGAAGTATGGTTATTGCTGAACGTAGTTATGTAAGTAAATATATCATACAATTTGATTTAGCATGTCTTGGAAGATTCTATCTGAATATTCAGTTGCAAGAGACTGGAAAGTTTATTGTATAATAGTTACATGCTTGAAATATGGGAAAAAATATAGCTATTCATGCAACCAGTTATCAAATGCGTCATTTTGTGTAACGAGTGAAATCTATGAGGCACGAACGAGCGGAGCGAGCATGCAGCATGACACGAGTAACACAAGAAATAGTTATTTGTCTTACTAGGCATAAAAGCACAAGATTTAATGCCGCGGCTGGTGTTTCATAGCCGAGCGTAGCTCGGCTATGAAACCAGCCAAGGCATTAAATCTGCTTTTCTGCCGTGTGAAACATATAATTTTTTCTCCAACTTTGTTCCAATTCCACGCAAAGTCGACTTTTTCATATTTAAATTGCGTTTCATTATCAATATCCAAATAACTAAATTATTTTATCAAAGGTAACTGGGCCCTGTGTTACTATGTTTACCGCTGATGACGTTTGTTGAATATGTTTGTTTACTGTCAACTTTGTCATTGTCAATTCTAAAAAGTTGTCATGTTAGAAATGGATTTACTGCAAAGTGAGGATGAATTGATGCAATTAACACCACCTGAGATAAGAGACCAGGCGCGAGATTTGGAATTTAATCTTTTACCGGAAAAATCAAGAAGAACTGTATATGAACTCACATACAGCAGATTTATGGAATATAGACAGAAGAAAAATATAGGATCTTTCCCTGAAAATGTGCTGATTGTCTATTTTTCCGATCTTTCAAAGAAAATAAAGCCTTCAACGTTATGGTCTACCTATTCGATGCTGAAAGCTAGCCTGAACATAAAAAATAACATTGATTTGGCAAAATACCTGAAGTTTGATTTAAATTATTACTTGGAAGGTTGCCTAGCAACGAACTTTTTCTGCCTAGGCAGTAAAAGTAGACTTTTTCTGCCTAGGCATTAAAAGTACAATTTCTAAGCCTGCCAAGTGTCATTAAAAGGCCGCTTTTGATGTCATTTGGAGAAAAACTAGTTTATTTACAACTATATTATGTAATGTCATACTGACGTTTAAAAAAAAAAAGTTTGAAACTGACATATTACCTACTTTCACTAACCCACAAGTGGGAAATTTTCCACCCGTGAGAGGATTTTTTTTCTGTTTATTTTGGGACGCGATGTCTTTTTTAAGTTTTTTAAATAAAAAGTTCATTTACCCATTTGATATTATTGAGACTTATAAGCACACTTGACAACATTAACACTTCTTAAGTTCTTCAGAATTACTAAACACAAAATTGACAAGAACTGAACTTTTCAAACAAAGGATTAATAATTTCTGTACGTACATATATTTAGGGATTATTGAAATTATTGAAATTGATCGTTATGGTCGAACTATTGTGAGATGCTACAGAAACCATTAACCCATGCGTAATTTATTTGCTTAAAAAGTTCAGTTCTTGTGGTACAGTTGATGAACTCTTCATGGTGACTGATGAAGGATTGGAGGAAGTAGTTTCGCCAGAAACAGTCTTTGTTTGATTGGAGAACGAAGTATCTACATAGCCTTCCGCCACGGTACTCGATTTCCATCTTCCCAATCTCTTCAATTGTAGAACATCTCCTCCATTGTTTGTGAACAAAGTTGCTGCTGTACTCCGAAAACAATGCCCGGTATACTCGCCGACGTTATTTAGTTTCAAAAACGATGCTATTCTTTTCGGAAATTGCGATATGAAATTGTGTCCAAAGACTTGATTTGTAATTTTTCCAAATCTCATTTGCATGAAAAACCTCTCATTTTGAATTCGTGAACGGAGTTCCATATATTTCTTTACAATTTCAACCCATTTAATGTTTAATATCAGAAACGATCGTGCTTGATATGTTTTTGTGTGAGGAATGATGATGCTGATCTTTTCTTCCAAAATATCAATATCTTGGACTTTCATCTTAAAAAGTTCATCACTTCTGCAGGCTTCCGAAAGGCCAATTACCAAACCAACCTAAAATGTTGAAAAATATTAATAAAAATAACTATTTTATTAGTGTTAGAATAATAACCTTCAGAACAAGAAATTCTTCTGGTGCTTCATCTAAGAAAGTATCAACATTCTCTTGGGTGAAGGTATTTGATTTCTTCGATTTATAATTGGCATTTTGCCTTTCTAAAGAAGCCATTAATTTTCCATATTTTGATATGTCAACCTTGTCTCTGATAATTAAGGTTGTTTTTATCATGGAATACGTAGACCATAAGGTTGACGATTTCTAAGTCTTAGCCATTTCACTAAAGTAGGCAAGAACGATATTTTCCGATACAGCTATTGTGACCCCTTTTTCACGCACCAATCTCTGTACGTATTATATGCTTCATCATACCTCGGTCTACCTTTTTGGGGAATAAGATTTCCTTCAGCTTTCTCCGCTGCTTCCTGTATGTCTGGCGGTGTGCACTTCAGCTCTATATCCGACATTTTATAAAAAAATTGAATTACACGGTCCAGACACTCACAACAGCTGTCATTTTGAAGTTTTTATTAAACACCCGCCTACTCACTATTGGGAAAATAAGTTATTTGTTGTTAGTTGTCATCATCATTCTATGGTTGTCAGTAGTAATAACCCAAGGACATTGATAATTGTTCGAAAAAATTTTATGACAGATTTCGAAAGCTTGTTGCTTGGAAACAGACCGACGCCGTAGGCGGAGGTCTGTTGCCTACAAGCAACAAGCTTGAGAAAGTTGTCATAAAATTTTTGAGCATTTATCAATGTCCGAGGGTTATTCGGATAGAAAATTTTTTGTTTCAGTATTACAACCAAATCGTGACATTTCGAAATATTAAATATTCGAAACTTCAAAATCGGAATAAATCAATATGTATCCATAGCAACCAACGTGAAAATTGCCCATGGTCTGTTTTCAGTGTAATGTTGACATGATTGGCTGAGATTGTTCATATGATATAAAATGAGGAAATTTTATTGGTTTTTGGAATTGTCAAAAAATTTTCTTTGTAATTAAATTGTTGACGTTTGAGAAAAAATAATGAAAAATTTGCTTTTTTCCGAATTTTTGTTTAGAAGATTATAGTTGTAAATAAAATAGCAAACAAACCTCGGTGGAAAGTTACATCACTGTCTCGAGATATTAGTTCACTTCGGCGCTACGCGCTTCAGTGGACTAACTCTCTCGACAGTAATGTAACACTTCTTACCTCGGTATGTAATATACTATTACTGCTCCATCAAAGTTCAATGAAATGACATCAACATCTTTGTAAGAGCTAATTGTGTCGTAAAATCTAATCCAAGCTGTATACAAATACAATATTTTCCAAAAAAAATGGCACATACAGTTTCAAAGATTCCCCTTGTCTTATTTTAGTGAAATCAAACTGCAAAACTGGCATTAAACTTATGAATAATCCAATGGCTTACCTCGTCGCCGAATCGGTGTGAAGTTGCCCTTATCTAAGACAGGATTAAGTCCGGTGAACTTCTCCGCCGAGTATATAAGAAGAGGCATAAGAAGAAGAGGAGTATAATACCCCAGCCGGTATTATTATAACTTCTCGTGAACTTTCGCCGTCATACATACATTCATGATAAGTCTGTTAAATTCAGAGACGTACTATTAATTATCGAAATTAACCCGATGTCGGTTATAGGGCAGTTTATCAATTAAACCGTAGAGCATATTCTAATCTATTATTGACTGTTTATATTGTACCAATGAATTTACGGTCTGTAGAATAATTATTTATGATATATGTATTCATTGCTGTACGGTTATGAATATAGTTATTCGCTTAATTACAGCTCCCTGTAACAATTGTCATATTTGAGTGAAGCTTGTTATCAATAGATGTCAAGATAATAGTACGCCTTACAAATTTGGAAGTTAGTTGATTATTTTGACATCTCTGAAGTATTGTTTTCTTATTTAATATCTTCAAAATAAAATGGTTTAACTTCAGCCTCTTCAACAACATACCGACTCAGCTGTTCTTCTCCAAAACCAAACATATCTGTGACTATACCGATTGAAAATAGTGACGTTGATACAGCTGTGGATTAAAAATGGCATCTGAGAAGTGAAAATGGCTGCTGCTCATTCATTCATACGTTTGTGTTAGTCTCAACAGCCCAGGCACTTGAACTGAATCTTTGTACCATTACCGATGTTATGTATGGAGGTGTCCTTGTGACTTAACTAGCTAGTTCCCGATATCCCCATTTGTGTAATCCTTTGTGATTCCACAAAACGGTTCCGAACCTTTATGGCTGCTGCTGTTTTGATTATGAGCTATTATAAGGATTTGGGAATAAAAATTATGATGCATGACTACAAAATATTGTATCTGTGAAATTTTCAGTCAGAAAAAAGATATTTGGCGCCACTGTTCGAGATTTCCTTCTCTACTTTTGGCGAATTTTATAGATGTTAACAAATATTCTGTGGAATTAATACAGTACCAACTCCATAACTAAGTTGTCGCTTTGAAATGGGTAGAACTTTTTGATCTAATTATATTATTTTAATGAAATCATTTCTCTCTGTGTGAAGTTGGTGAGTTGTCGTTTTCGGTGAAAATTGTTACCTGAAATACCCTGATTAGCCATGCAGTCAGGGAATAAATTGAAGATAACATTCTGCTCATTTAATTAATAAATCTTATTAATTTATAATATATTATAAAATGATGTAACTAATTGTTTTTAATAGTTACTTTATATTCGAATTTAAGTCTTTTGTAAAGTAGAATAGTTGAAATTAGTTTGCAAATATTGAGAAAAAAATTGTTTCAAGTAAGTAGATCTCTTAAATCTTGTGAAAAA
>CAJUYH010001879.1:28718-44678 GCA_910591685.1 Galerucella tenella
AAAATTTCTACGCCATTGATGAGGAGTCATGCTAGAAAAACCGAGTACATTGTCTGCATTGTTATACTACATGTAGTCAGTCTATCGTACTGCTCGTAAAACTTGGACAGAATATAAATTTTATTTAGTACAATTTGTAATGAGGGTCGTATATTTTCGAGTATTGAGGATTTGTTTTTTTCTAGGCCACTTCTGTTGACGAACATTTTCTTTGGTTTACATATTATTCCACTTGTAGTAAAACCAGTAGCGGGTCCTCACAGGGGGCAGAGGCTGGCTAAGTCTCTTTTCTATAATTTACCAAACCATAGGAGACAAGGCTCCAAGGAATTCAAGGGAAAATAATACATTATTATTAGCTACCTTCATTGATATAAAGGGTGCCTTTGACAACATCTCTCACGAAGTAATCACAAAGGAAATTTGTCGAAAACAAATTAACGAAGCAAGCTGCAGATAGATAGACTGCATGCTGAAAGACAGTGATCTTTTCAACCTTGATTTGTGAAACATTATCAGCCCGGGTTTCAAGGGCCTGTCCTGTCTCCTCCAATATGGAACCTTGTAATAGACAGATTGATAATGAGACTTAAAGAGGAACACAATAATGTCTTAGGATATTCGGATGATCTGGTCATCAATCATGGGGCAAATTCAATATTACAGTCATGGAACGCATGCAACAGACTCTGGGATGGTTTTATTTTGATTTTCGACACATACTAACATCTTATATTCATAATAGGGTTAATATAACAATAAATACATTCATGCTTCGAAGATCCATGAAAAATTCAACCTTCTAGCATCTTAAACGAGCAAAACATTTCTCTAGAATCTCCACCTTTACAATATCATACTCAGGATAAACTTCCAAGACTTCGTTACCAATTATTATTGCATCAGGATATTTTTTTAATTTCATTAAGCAGCTAGCCAACTTAACCCCAACAGGAACATTTCTTTTTCTTTCCAATTTCCAAGCCATGGTATAGTGAGTGACTGCATTCTGGAAATTTTGTACTTTTTCAAAAATATAACCCAAATACCTATGAGCCCTACACGAGGACCTATTGTACTGTAAAACTTTGTACATAAGTTTAGAAGCATTTTCAAATCTGCTCGATTTAATATATAGATCACCCAGAAGCAACCAAGTGTCTTCCAAATATTCAGCGTTTTCCAACGTCCATTTTGTTTTGATAATTAATTTCAAATGGTTTTTAGCTCTTTTTTCTTGATTCAATAAGATACTCGCTATTGAAATCACCAAGACAGTACCCACATTATCCGATAATAATTCTGGAGATTTCAAATCCTCCAAAGCTTTTTCTATATTATCTTTTTCCTTTGTCCATATTAAAAGTTTATTTTGTAATAACCTGTATTTATACGTTTTAATATGCTTTGGACCCAATTTTTTTCTTAAAATGTCCATGTAATTATCTATGGATTCAAGAACTTCTTCACTAAAACCACAAGTATTTTCTTCCGAATCTAAGAAATTATCTATACTTAGATACATCTCTATTATGTTGGTTAAAGCATTCACTCCAATAATTGTATCTTCTATAACCAAACTGAAAGTTTCATGCGCTAAGTTCAACTCCCCCGAATACCAGTGATAGAGACCCTGGATATAAAGTATCTTAGCAATGTTTTTATTCAACTTCTTAGCTGTTTTCAAATATTGAACTACCTCATCTAAATCTCCAGTCCTTCTAAGTATATTTACCAGACGTAACAGTACTTCCCAGCAGGAAGGGTCTTCAAATACAATTTCTCTACATTGTAAAGCAGCTTTCTCTAAATTACCTTCTTCGATTTCAATATCTATAAGATTAAGTGCCGCTAATTTGTTGTGAGGAGACATTTTTAAAACTTCCAAGGATGTTTCACGGCAAAGTGTAAAATCTTTTGTTAACATATATACTTTTGCTAAGCCTAGCAGCATTTCAACACTATTTGGGAAAATATTTAAACCTTCTTCATAAAAAGTAACAGCCTGCTCTTCTTGATTCAAAATTATTGCCAACTCTCCCAATTTCACAACTACATTTATAAAAGTTTCGAAGGTATCTTCGTTAAGTATTATTTTGCATACTTCCAATGCATTTTTGAGGTTTTTTATAGCATACGAATTATTTTCTGTAGCTTCTTGTGTACGTGCTAGTATCAAAAGGGTCTTTAATTTGGTTTTGAAGTAGCTTTCATGATCTTCATCTTTCGGTTCTTCTTCTTGTAACTCGAGCAACAATAGTTCAGCTTTTTGATAGTGCTTTAAATTCAAATAAAGCTCTGCTAATTTTAGTTTTAAATTTGAATCTCTAGTTTCAAGGATGTGTTGTAGGTAGAACAAAATTGCGCGGTCAAAATAATGGGTTTTGACCAGGGCTTCTCCTAGTATTGATATTATCACCAGGTTTTTAGAAGACTTGGTTAAAGCTTTTTCATAGTTACTCAAAGCTTTTTCAGAGTCAAATATTTTCATGTAAGCATCTCCTAGCAGTAAATATGAACTGGCAGTGCTTTCCACTTGTACCAAATTTTCATAATACTGCAAAAAAGCGGGTTCATTTGAATGGAACTTTTTGTGAACTTTGCTCTGCTTTTGTTTTTCAATTTGATACCATTTTTCTGTTAAGCTTTTATCGATAACTATACTTTCTTTCAAAGAAAGAGGAGGTAGTCTTTCTCGCTTGACTTTGATAGGTGTTGGTTCAACTGACATATCACAAAATCAACTGTCGGAAAAATTTGCAGTTAATTATATAAGAATTATTTAGCTAAAGCTTCCAATGACTTCAAGATATCTCATGCAACCTCATCTCACACACACCTAAGGCGCCTTCAGAAATAAATAGTGGGACTTAAAGAAAGTGACGAATGTAAAAAGAAATTACTTATTCCAACAATAGAAAATACATATACCAAAAATGACATCTCTAGAGAAACTGAACACATAACAGTCAAACCTATAGAAGTGAAAGTCTAATAGGATTACCTAAACTGAAAAAATGAGGTGTCAAACCCATCCACCTGAAGCGCTAGTTGCAATTGAGTTGTCGAAATAGGCAAGGCAGCTGAGGCCGAAAAACAGACTAAGGGAAGAAGAATTTCAGCGATCGCAGTGGATGGATTCAGGACTATTTCATAGCGCTTTTTTTAATGGAAGTTTGTTTATTTAAATGACTAATTCCCGATTTCACTAACCATTTCCTAAAGTCAGGTAATACCTAAAACGAATTTAGGATTTCCTAATACATATTTACGATAGAAGTGTCGTAAAGATTTACATTACGAAGTGAGATGGGAAATTTGTCAAACGAGGCCGTTAGGCCGACTTTGATAACCCATTGAATATCCTAACATTAACTTACGATACGAATATAGTACAATATTTTACCTACTACCAATAATGTTAATTATTCACTCAAAATTAATCAATATTCCTGAAATTAATGATATTAGAATCATGTAACAAGCAAGCGTTGCGCTCATTGTTGATTTATTTTGTTAACTGTCAATTTTGACACGCTCACTCCAGTTTGGTATAATTGTATCGACATGAGTTCCGACTATGAAAGTGTGGATTCTGATTTAGAACTTGCTGCAAATAACGCAATACAAACCCTAGTAGCCACTAAATCCCGCAATAGATACGAAAAAGAGTATAAGCGATTCGAAGACTGGTGCACTCTGCAAATGTCAACTGACACGTTCATTCTAATTAATTTCACTTTACCGCACTAGTGCAGTTGCAATTTATCTAATTCCGCTATCAAATTTGACACTTTAAGTAATTCTTTGACTTTAGGTAACGTCACATTTTTCATAACCCTCATATATCAGTTATGAAAAGTAGTTATGTAAATACTTTACGTAACTGTTTAAGTTTCAACATAGTGATAGGTACTACATGAGTTTCGAAGAATAATTTTATAATCAGGTAGGTACTGACAAAACTGACAATTATTTCTTTATTCAATCTGACAATTACCCCATAATTTTAATTCAATAGTGGGTATTTTGAGATTTATAAACATTCAAAACAACATTATTAAGGACACAGTTAATTAAAGTAAGTCAATTTTCTGGGTGAATACTTCATAGTAACAATAATTCTAACACCATTTAAATCAACTTCAATATTACCATTGTAATTGAAGATTTTACGAAATATTATAAAAACGCGGAATTAGGTAAAACGTTGAACGTAAACACGTTATGAAGAGAGCGACAATGTTCAACTCACGTAATTTGCAGAACTCGCTAGCGCTCGTTTCGGCAAATATTACGCTTGTTGAACAATATCGCTCTTTTCATAACTAGTTACGTAAATAACTATTACACTTTACCACGCGCTAAGTAATACCTAATAGTGATAATATTACGTATTTCCCATCACTTTTTGATCAATCCTGAAAGGATGGTAGGAACAGCTTTGCGAGTGAGGCCCTTTTTTTCCCAGTAACAATATATTGTGGTTCAAATGTCTGTTGTAAACTTTGTAGGATTTATGAATCTGTTCAGCGCTTGATTCCTTTAGTTTTGGATTGCGAATAAAGGCAACCCATTCATTCAACAACAAAGGGTCATGTTTGGGAAACCTATGTCGTTTTGATGTAATGTCTGGAACGCAACACTTCACTCCAACCATTATAAAGTTATTATAATATTATGAATTATCACACTTGATAAGACTTACAGTACCTAATTAAAACAAAAATAACAGCAGCAAATGGCAAAAGGAAACAATCTATAAAAGACAATGGTGACAACAACTATATGACAGCTATAATGAATTTTAAAATCTTTTCTTCTTCTCGAGCTAGGGGCATTAGCTGCCAGGCCTGCTTCGACAACTCAATTGCAACTAGAACTTCAGGTGGATGGGCTTGAAACCTCATTTTTGTATTCAAGGTCATCCTATAAACTTTCACTTCTACAGGTTAGACTGTGATACTGAATTGGAGATACACGCATGATACATTACTCACCAAAAATACGTCAAACACGTTAGACTCACCTCGCAGTGAAGCATCTGTTACTGGAATGCCACAATTTAGGAGAAACCTCAGAATCAATCCTTTCTTCAACTGTAAACAAAGTGCTGTCCCAAGGACATAAACATCTGAAATTTATATTTTGTTGTAACAAAGTGTACCTCACCATTTTAAAAATGTATCCCCTGCTTTCAGTAGTTGATGCCGAGTTATGTATGTTTATGAAATAAAAAAAATTTATATGCAAAGAAAATATGTATCAATAAAATTGTATAGTGGTGTATACGTTCCAATTGAATAAACAACTAGAAAAGGCTCCCCATTTGGCAGCGACCCGGAACTATTCGACGCGACGAGGGGTTATAGAGCATTAACCCGATTTTTCTTGTCAAAAAGCCAAAGTTCCGGCCCTTTCCTTTTTGCTGATTGCGGCGACACTGATAGTAGTTGAAATAAATTGCCATAATGAAACACTAACTCTTCGATGTTCGAGTCATTTTAAAAAAACAACAGAATGAATAAAAAGTTGTAGTGGTAAAAACGATCGTATTAAAATATGGCGTGCTTCTAATTGGGAATTCTATAGGTCGATCATTATTAAGATTCTTAACGAAGTTTTTTTTTATTATTAAATACCTTACTCCTATATTTACAATCTGCTTCTTATAGAGCATTAAGTAAATGTGTTGGTTGGGTGGACTTGGAAGGGAAACACTCATTAGTGTTTCTCCTTATTGATAATTTCTGTGTTAGATTAAGTCTTCTGGCCATATTTTTTGTAGTCTTCTCGCATTAGGTCCATTTTTGTGTAGTTCTTGAATTTGGCGGTTGTCATGGTTGGTGATTCGGTCCCTGTAGCTAGCGGCTATTTTTTGAATTTCTTTCGTAACAAACGGAATGTTTAGGTCTGTATGGAGAGTTCTATTGCTGATATACCATGGTGCATCTGCGATTGATCTGAGTGCCTTAGACTGAAATCGTTGTATTGATTCAATTTTGGTTGATTTAGCACATCCCCAAAGCTGTACGCCATATGACCAAATTGGTTTTAAGATTGCTTCATAAAGAAGAATCTTGTTGCTTAACGACAGTTTTGATTTACGGCCGAGCAGCCAGTACATGTGTCGAAACTTGATGTCCAACTGTCAACGTCTGGATTCGATGTGTGTCTTCCATGTAAGTTGTCGATCTAAGTGCAGCCTAAGGTACTTTGCTTCTGTTTTGACAGGAATAGGTATATTATTCATTATTAGGGGGGGGGATGGGTTAACGGAGTTTGAGGAAAAAATTTCAGTCATTTCATTACTAGTAGTAGAACTTTCCAAAATTTTATATTGATCAATCACTGATAAGGTTATGTCCATGACTATATTTTCAGACACCACACTTCCGTACCATCTTTTTCTCGACCTCTTTCTTCCCAAAGTGCTAGTTTTGGTTCTCCGTACAACATATTTACTTCCTAATTTGTTCTCCTTCCCCATCACTCAACTAGCCGCCAAAGATCCAAGATCAGACAAACCTCTGCAATGCTAAAACTAAGCAAGGTCTAAAGACTTGCATGCTTTGGCATTACAGGAGCAATGAGGACTACAGCGGCGATGGAGACAATGCTAGACCTTCCTCCGCTACACTGTGTCATAATGTGCGAAGCAAGGGCAGCTCTAACCCGACTGGAAAAAGCATCACACCATGACGTGGCACACGGGAGAGGACACACAGAAATAAGGCATGTGGATGACGACTACTTTAAAATGGTAACAGACCACATGACCACCAGATATATCTTTCGCAAGAACTTCGAGATTGTCATCAAAGATTGAGAAGAGCTTGAGGAAGCGAACGCAACACCTTTCAGTAGAGCCAATGAAATGATCTGGTACACAGACGGATCAAAGAATGAGCTCGACACCGGAGTGGGCATATACAGCAAGTCGAGCAAATATGGAGGAATCGTCTCACTTAGAAAATACGCCTCGGTATTTCAGGCAGAGGTCTATGCAATATTTGCATGTGCAAAGGTAAATAACATGAGAGCCTACAACAACAGGCAGATCAGGATCTACAGTGACAGTCAGGCTGCCCTTAAAGCACTCCAGAGCTCTAAGGTAATATATTGGCTGGTATGGGAATGCGGCGAAGAGCTTAGAAGACTGGCGACTCGGAACAGTGTAGCACTGGAGTGGGTCCCAGGTCACAAAGGAATCGCTGGCAATGAAAAAGCTGACGAATTCGCAAGAGCAGGATCGTCAACTCTGATGAACGGACCCGAACCAGCTGCGGGCACTCCCAGAAGCTCATTTAGGTCATGGTTGGAAGAACAACACAATAAACACTGGAAGAATACGCCCAGGCCAATACATGGGAAGAAATTTATAAAAGAACCATCAGGAAAAGTAGCAAAAGAACTGCTCTTAATGAGCAGGAACAAACTACGCACCATAACGGGGCTACTTACGGGACACTTTCCCACAAAGGAGCAGCACCTGAACAAAATAGAGCTGTATAACGGAGACCTTACATGCAGAAGATGCGAAAAGGATACCGAAACAGCTCTGCATATACCATGCAACTCTGAGACGCTGGACCACATGAGGCAGGAACTGTATGGTAGACCCCAAATGACTCCAGAAGACTTCTACAACCAACCAGAAAAAAGAACCTGTATGAGGTGATACAGGGAAAGGCTTGGCTGAATATGCTGTAGTCAGAGCACTATAGGAGTATCCACAATAAGCCGAAGAGGCTGAGGTGGTGCCGGCGAAGGGACAGCTCCTTCAAAAAAAAAACGCCGAAAATTGATCTAAGCATTTTACCTTACCATCTTCATTTTCATTTTCATCTTCATCTCTTCTTGTTTTTTTGTTAGGGTCCAAGCTCCACTTCCGTACTTCACAGTGAGTTTTAAAATAGTAATATATTATATTCTTATGTTTCTTGAAGTATTTTGATTTTATCAGTCAGTGGAGCATTCCAAATTTTCTGTTGCCTTTCGTTATTTTTTTTCCTGACCATTCGAGAAACTTTAAAAGGAGGTTAAACCACGTCGTCAAGCGCATAATCGATCATCCGTACTATAACTATGATAAATCCGTAATGTCTATTGGCTAATTTTATTATAAATTATATATTTCTGATGATAAATAAAATTGGAAAATTTGATAACTACCCGTTGTTCACTGTATCTATCGTGATCAATTAATTTTATTCATGTCAATATACTCTGTCACTTCGCATTTTTCGGTCCCGTTAACAGTATCATTAATTTTAATATTAACAGCGTCAGAGAAGGCAATGGAACAGAGAGCGCCATATTGCAAAATTTGCCCAGGATCGTAAACGTACTTTGATGATAAATGACGG
The DNA here is from genome assembly GCA_910591685.1 of Galerucella tenella. Taxonomy (NCBI): domain Eukaryota; kingdom Metazoa; phylum Arthropoda; class Insecta; order Coleoptera; family Chrysomelidae; genus Galerucella; species Galerucella tenella. The sequence continues at coordinate 37,088 of CAJUYH010001879.1, forward strand.
ATGGACAAAAAATAGACGGTTATCAGTACAAACTAATGTGCCATGCTATTTTGAAGTTTCCAACGGAAATATGAAGTATGGTAGTGTATTGTTAATATATACACAGAAAAAAAATGAGTTGAACTATTTTTCGAAGTAATTACATTGTGTAAACAGCAAATTCTTTTTTTATTTTAGTAACTTGCTTAGAACTAGTTCTTTTGTTCAATGGATTATTCTCAAGTAATGAAAGTGAGAAAGTGAAACTACTACTGTGCTTGAAATATTTTCGATCAATTTTATGTTACTCAAATTTTGGTTGTGAAAAATATCCATTCTCAGTACTTACCAGGCAAAGCAGTGTGCCCTAAGTGAGAGACAAAGAATTATTTCCAGCGTATTGCACAACTTATAAAATAAAGTAAACATTAAAGTACATTCCGATGTAGAGTTTGGTTAACCACAACTGGCATTGTTTGATGATGGTATCAGTGAATTGCAGGCAGGAGTGGCTAGTTATTGAGGAGGGCAGTTTGCAGTGGCAGTCCTTTACAAATGTAGGGTCGGAGTAACATTTGCATAAGTCGGAATATCACGATCGTTCGCCGCAAAGCGAAATAGTTGAAATACACAAAATTTTTATTGAGAATAATTCAATTTATTCAACATTTTAAGATCGTTTGAATATATTTTATCAGTGGGTGAATGTTTAGAAATAAATGGGAGACTTGACACAATTTCATGTCATTTTTTCAAACCCAATACCCTCAGTAAATACAAACTAATCAAATATCCAAAAAAATGTAAATAGGACTGGGAATTGATGAAATTTCATGAATATTTCACACGCCTATCAATATTTGACTTTCAACCGATCTCCTGCTTGAAAATTACTTTCGCATGACCAATTAATACCAAATAAATCAACCATTCACATTGGTGCTCAGAATTATTCAATCACCTTTCTCAATATTTACCTAAAGAACAGTATCCCAACTTAAATTTCAAATTCTGCAAAAAAAATTAATACTAATCGGGTGCTTATGTTACAAACACCTAAAAAATTATTGTTCTTTCGTTATTAACTGAAAATTTGGAAATTTTGCACTTTTCCTGGAATTAATAATACATTAATTTGCTCTGGACACCTTCCATTAAAAGTATTGCATTAAAAAATAATAAAGGTACCTTTCAATAGGTCTAAAAATACATAAATAACCGCTTGTCAAACCCTAGCGAACCAGACAGTTAATCAGTAATCCAATTGTGTCACCACTTATTGAAACCAGTTGTAAATCTGTATCATCCAGAACTTCATTCAAATACACACAGTAATTTGTATTAAAATCGGTTCATCAGGTTAAAACGAACTCAGTGTGAACCCGATAGCAATGCCACCTATCGGGACCAATTAGGAATCTGAACCTTCCATAAACTTGACCAAACACATACACAAGGTTCACTAAAAGTCGGTTAGTAGCAATTCAGTGTGAAACTGACTGCATTGCCACCCGCCGGGACTAATCGTAAGCTCAAGCTATCTAAGACACACACATAATTTGATGCAAATCAACTTAGGACGAGTTCAATGTGGACCCGATTGCTGCGCCACCTGACGGGACTCAATATGGATTGATGGCCTTTTGCACCAATAGAAGCATAAGCCTAAAATACAGTTGTCAGAACCAAACATGATCCCCGGAAAATATGTGAACTAAAATAAGGTCATCGCAAGCAGCCAATCAAGAGCCAATGTTAACGATTGTCCATTAGTAGGTAATTGTTAAATATAATCGAAATAATATGACCGAGTGATTTTATCAACATACATCATTTTATTCATTCTGTATCAGTGTTGTCAATGCTAGGATATTATCCGATTTTTAGACAATTTCACTAATTTAGATCCAATAGTTTTTCGAATATTCTGTAGAAGGGATATATAAAATGGCTATTGTTTTTGGGGATTTTTCATATTGACTGGGGTCGAAGACTTTATTTAGATAACCAATGTGTCCTTTTGGTAATTTTGACAAATTCTGATAATTTGAATAGTAATTTCGGGTAATTTTCATTTTTGCATCGGCAACACTGGACTATAACCAGTTCATATTTTGTTACTTTCCATAGAAACTTGACCCTTCTTTTTCATGACATTAATACAGTCATGTAATTTAAAAATATAGACATTTAGGGCAAACGGTAGTTTTAGTTTTGGTCCAATATAAATTTTTTATTAATATTTAGAGTTACATTTTTAGCAAGTTTGACTTTGTTTACATATCTCTTAACAGTTGATATTTATGGTATCGATATTTGGTTATCGATTCAAAATATCGAATTGTTACTACAAAAATACAACTACAGCGACATGAACACGCCCACCAGGGCTCACGTTTGCTTCTGCCAACTGTAGCTATGGCGAGTTTAAGATTTAAGGGTCGCTTAGTTAAAGTTCTGTTGCACCAATTGTAGTGCTCTGCTTCTCAGCTAAGTGTTTAATACATTTGTCAACCTCGCTATTTAAGTTGAGTTTTATTCATTTATCTATGGTTCCTAATGATCTTCCGTTTTTGTGGTTAAAAGTCAATTCTTTGGAAATGAAAGGATTTTATTCTTGTTTTTTAAATAAGAAAATTGTTTATAATGGAAAACACAGTAAAAAATAAGAAAATTAAATGGACAAATTATACAGTTCGGAGAAAAAGAATTGCCAACATCCCCAGCTGCCAAATACGAAAAGGTTATTGAAAATGATAAAACTGATAACCTGTCTGGGCCTATGAATTGTCCTGATGCTCTAAAGAATGTTCTATCATTTCTACGAGCTGTAAAACAGTTGGCCTGGTCAATCGAAACCTTTGGAAAAAGGTTTTTTAATTCAATTCTTCATGATAGTTTTTATGGTTGTACCGTCTTCTTGGAAATCCATTTTCAAGAATATTCAATACTCTTAGATCATCCTCCATGAACATCCTTCTTCAAAAATAAAAAATAAAACGAAAACAGAAAAATCATTGACATAAGCGAGCGATTTTCTGAGCTTAGCTAGGTGCAGCTTAGAATGACCAGTTGTTCATGGTACAAAACAAAACTTTCTTAAAGCGCCACTTAACTTTAAGTCTACTCAAATATCCATTGGTGCAAACGACCATGAGTGCCTCGCCCAAACACAGCCAAGAAATTTCCTCAGAATCGATACAACTATTTATGAGCAATAATAGTAATATGTGACTCTTGGATTCCATTAATAGCCTACATTCACTTTAACCATGTACAGGGCACTACACTTGTGGCACTGCGACATTATTATTTTTATTGTACTATGAATCAAAAGATAGCAGAAAATATTGAATCATCCTTACGTTAAATGCTAGCCAAACAGTCGATAACATCCGATAATTACGTACTGTTGAATCGAAATATTGCCATTTGCCGACAATTTAGATAGCGGCATTTTTCAGTAAATTTAATGCTTCATTTATGTCCACAACCGGTTTTCCGTGCATTTTTAAAAGTAATGCAACGACATAACACAAAAATTTACTCCTAACAAATGGTTTTAATGATACCGAACAGTGTGTTGATTAGTTTCGTAACAAAGCAGCCGCATAAAAACCATCACCAGCTCTGAACAATGTTGCCAACTTCCATACAGTGACAGTACTTGGAAAAAAAGCAGTTCAGGATTCTTAATGAATTTCATTCATGATTATATTCCATGATGTGTCCTCAGAGATATTAGTAGAGGGTTGTGAGGAAATGGGATAGAAATAGCTTGGGAAAAACCTCAAGTATCTTCCAAGCGTAAATCCACGCCATAAGAAAGTGCGCCCAGTTTAATATTGATAAAGGATACAGGAGACAAATAATTATCATAATGTCGGATAGTCAAGCAGCCATTAAGGCACTGAGCTCTTGTGTAATCAGTTCCAAAATGGTGTGGGAATGCCTAGACAAACTCAATGAACTAGGCGAGAACAACATAGTCACCTTACTATGGATTCCAGGACACACTGGAATAGAAGGAAATGAAATAGCAGATAAACTAGCGAAAATGGGGACTGAAATACCTTTCTGGGAGCCAGAACCCTTTTGCGTAATCAGCCCCAATGTAATATTGGAAGAAATAAGTAAATCCGAGAAAAAGAGAAGATCTGACCAGTGGAAATATCTAGTAGTATCTTCCAAGTGGAACATTGTACACAGTTTAATATTGATGGAAAATGAAGGAGGCAAAGGATTGCCATCAAGTCGGATAGTCAAGCATCCATTGACGCACTGAGTTCTTGCAAAATCAGGTTCAAAATGGCATGGGAATGCCTGGATATGCAAACTTATTTTCCAGACAGTTTTGAAATAAAGTAGACAGTTTTGTAGATCAATAATTCCGAAAATAAACTTCACAGACCCGAACCAAAAAAACGCCTGAGTATTAATTATATTAAAAAGAAAAATTGATGTAATTTTTCATTTGAGACCTCGAGTTTTCTACGTTTTTTTTTTCAAAGTTCTTAGTGCTTTCCAATATTTACACTTCACTTCGGTAGAAAGTTCGTAGGCCAGAAAAAGAGGGTACAGGTCGGAGTCGTTGCTTCTTTCAGGTCGGGGGGTCAGGGTGGATCGGGGGTTACATCATGGAGGGGTCATCAATCAGAAGGGGGATTAAGGTTGGACTGTTATTAAGAACGGCGCTCTACGTAAAGACGACTACGCAGCCAGTGTCGTCGAATAACCGTTGCCGTGGCTAGTTTTTTTCAACCCAGGTGTGAAAAAAACAGTAAGTTACTGAGATTGATGAACGTTTATATAAGAATAAACGGTCTTTCGATTATAACCTTGAAATGTACTGTATGTTGATGAAAGTGAAGAGTATAGTTACACACTACTTAAGTTCAACTGGTTTGGCTCTGTTCAATTTTCAGTTACAATAATCTGGTTGTCGGAAAGTTTCTGTGCTAACAAGTTAGATCAAATCAGATCAAAGTTGGAGTGGCTCTTTGTCCTATCCCACTGCAACCTTTGCAGATCTATTGTGTAACTCCCTATATTTAGAGCTCGAAATCTAGCTTAATTCTTTTCATTAGATCTATTAGCCTGGATACCGCCTAACTTGCACCCTTGCTAGGCCTTCGCACCCACAGAGTATGTGCTCCGCAGTTTCTCCTCCTTCCTGGCAGAACCTAGGCCAATTGTGTGCATGTTTCCTCAGTCTATAGTCTATATAGAAAGGACAAGGAGTAATAAATCATTCATTTAAGTAGATTTCATAGACGTACCAAAATATATTTTAAGAGGGTATACCGTAAGGTACATTTTGTATTGAACAACCCAGTTTTCTTAGAAACATTATCGGGAATATTATTTTAAAAGAAAGTAGGTACATCAAATCAGTACTTAGTATTAGTTCTTTGAGTAAAGTTGTATGAAGTTGTATGGTTTTCATAATATTGTAAACAGTTGGAATATATTTAAAACATTTGTTGAATGTTAATTGTGCAAGTACCAAACAATGTCGATAAGCCAAGGACCATCTAAACGACCAAAAACAGGTCCATTATCTTTAAATGGAAAAACTCTGATATTGAATTGTTATATATCATTGAAAAACAAGGATCCAAGTGCAAGTGTTGATGATATTGTGGAATTAAAACAAAGACTAAGGCGTAAAGTCGATGGATTTTACTTACGAAAGGAAATTCCAACACTTGACAAAATTATGACATCAGTGCAAGAAGATACGGACTATCCAAAATTCTCCAGAATGACATTATGCAAACTTTTGAAAGATGTGGGTTTCAGATATACAAAACATAATAGAAAATCTCTCTTGATAGATAAACCGGAAATAGTTTTTTGGAGAAGAGACTATTTAAGAAGCATTCGACATGCCAGAGAACAAAATTTGAAAATCTTCTACTTAGACGAAACCTGGATAAATGCTGTATATACAGTTTCCAAATCTTGGCAAGATGAAAACATTAAAAGCGGAAGGCAGGCATTCGTGGAAGGTTTGTCGTTAGGTTTGCAGCCACCATCTGGAAAAGGAAAAAGACTTATTATTGTCCATGTTGGAAGTTCTGGAGGTTTTGTTGATGGTGGATTATTAACTTTTATTTCAAAACGCACGGGGGACTATCACGAAGATATGAATGGGGATGTCTTCGAGGAATGGTTTGTTCAAATGTTGGATCTGATTCCAAAAGGGGCTGTTATTGTTATGGACAACGCAAGTTACCATTCACGGTTACAAGAAGCATTGCCCACCAAGTCGTTGGCGTAAAGCAGATCTTTTGGAGTGGCTTATTTCGAAAAATATTGAGTTTCCAAAAGATCCACTAAGGGAAGAACTTTACAGAATTGCAAAAATGAACAAGAATAAATACAAAACCTACATTGTAGAAGAAATGGCTTCTTCTCGTGGTATATCAGTTCTTCGACTTCCCCCTTATCATTGCGAACTTAATCCCATAGAATTAATATGGGCTCAGGTAAAGGGGGAAGTTGGAAAAAAAACTACTTTTATAATAAACGATGTTGTGAAATTGTTTGAGAGTGCTGTAAGTCATGTTAGTAAGGAAAATTGGACAAACTGTATCGGGTATGTTATCAAAGTAGAGGCAAATATGTGGAAAATTGACAATATTTGTGATGATTTAATCGACCCTATTATTATTAATGTCAACAACGATTCTTCCTCTTCCGAGTCGGATATAGAATAAAATGTAAGTAATAAATGTATTCCAATAATTATTTCTTTTCATTTTTTATTATATTATAATTTAAAACGTATTTTTTTCCCAAAATACACACCACTGCATTGCGTTATTGCTTATCTGCTAATCCTTTAACAATGAAGAAACCCTAAACTTTGCTACAACTGAAACAAATACGGGGTCGATCTACCTGGTTTTTAGATTTACGGAAGAAATGTAATTTAAAGTAAGAGATTTATCAAAAATTTCATGGTGCTCCCTGTAAAGGTTTTGCATACTTAATTAGGGTTTATTACTCCTCGTACTTTTTGTACATACTATACAATGTACGGTCAGCATTCCCACCAACATCCCCGTCGTTTCCCGACTTTGACATAGTAGGTCGTGTGACAGTTTGGCCGAAGGGATTTTAAGGAATATTTCAGCTTGCCTCTGTCCTTGGGTTTCATACAAACAGCGCAACGCCTGGTTGTTCATCCATTCGTTGATGCTCTTCTTAGCCATTCCACAGGAATGTTTTGGACCTATTATGACCTCTGCTACTCCCTGCTTGGCTAACTCATCTGTCTTTCCATTGCCTTTTATTCCTATTTCTATTATGAATACCTCAAAAAACAAAAAATTGAATGTACTGAGAAGAATAAATATAATTGTACGCCTCTGTACACTCACTCATTGTAACTGTGAAAAGAAAATGTCGGCTTAACCACTTCTCTTTTCTCTGTGGTGGTTACTGACATCACTGTACGGCCTTTAATACCTATTTAATGAACATATCATCTTCATGATGGCCGCCGCAGTCTCGGGTAGCTGGTGATGCCGCTGAAAATATTTTAAATTTACAAGACGTCTCTTTTTCCTTTTTCTCTGCTACTTTTCGAAAACGGTACGTCTCA
>CAJUYH010001880.1:0-31850 GCA_910591685.1 Galerucella tenella
CTATGTGTAGTCTATTATGTAGCGAATATAATACCCTGAAGGTGAATTGCAACAAGGTTTACTTCCCACAAATCTTCTTCGATTCCAACTTTTTGTTTAGAATTTAAGTTTACGAATAATATAGGATTAGATTAATTATTTATGAATACACATATATTAACATAATCTAACTGTCTTCTTGTCATAATAATTGTCCATTATTACAATGTACGCAACATAAGACGGTATATATGATTTGAATGAAGAAAAAATACTTCACAGAATTATCATGTTATCCTGAATATTGTGCGGATACATGGTAATGATGTGAGTTGTACGTAACGGATAGTTTTTTTTTTCCAGGTCATGTTAAAAATAATGATAAACAATAATTTACAATTAATTTTTGCTTCTTTTGTTATTGCGTATATAAAAATATATCTATGAATTATGATTTATAGTTCTTTATTCAAGTAGAAAGACGAAAGAGTAAATATCGTGAATTATCGCACGTATGCGAGCATCGAAGTCACTACGCGTGCTCAGCACTTGAAATACGCAATTAATATTTACCGAAGGAGCGGTCTTACGTTGAATATAAGTACATGTGTGTATGTGTGTGTGTATGTATATATAGAAACAAAAGTCCTCCATGTGGTATCCATAAATGGACCGTTGAATCTCATCCACGCACTTGTGAATTTAAAAATATAAAAGACGAAAAAAAAAAAGAAAAAATAAAATGTGAGTAATAATAAAACAAACAATAAAATATCAGAGAGGAGAGAAAAAAAAAAGGACTAATTATTTATCTCGCATATGCACAATAGATCGCTAGTGTCCTCGTACGAGTTAAATAGTCCGCGAAGGTTATAGATATTTCACGAAAACAATTCTCAAGATTAATCCGCAATGAAAAAAAAAAAAAAAAAAAAAAAAAAAAAGGGACACAGTTTTTATATTTATTACGACGAGTTTATTTCGACATATGACACACGTGTGAACTTGGAGTATTATTGATTAAATAATTGAGTGGATGAACTTGAAACAAATATTATAGAAAACTAAAAATGTTTTTACAAACAGTAAAAACAGAATAAAGAAAAAATAAAACGTGTGATATTATTCAATTTACGAAAATTTATTTCACACGCAAAAATACAATGTGATTTACAGTTAAATACATTTATATGCATTTGTCTATTAAATAAATTCAAACCAGTGTGACTGTAAAAATAAACTGTTGAAGAAGTGGCCGTGAAACAGGTTCCAAATACGATTGTATACCAGCTGTAATGTGTTGCTGCATCAGCCGCCAATGCTGCTGTTCTTGCTGCCTAATCTCGATCAACAAATTACGAAATCACCATTTCCGTATTGGTCAACGTGCGAGTTTAGTGGCCTCTTCCAAATAACTAACTGGAATTTCGGTAATCGACCTCCCTAAAAAGGGTCATTAACGATATTTTACCGTTTCATTTCATGCAGTAGAAGAATTTTTTTTTTTCGTACTTTTTTTTTTCACGTTTTCAGCTCGTAATATATTACATCTCCTTATATTACTTTTATTGAAATAATTCATGTAGTTTATCGCAATTTTATACTTTTTATGCATTTCAGAGGGAGGGTTATAAAAAAAAATTGATATAGAAAAGGAAAAAAATAAGTTGATTTTCGAGTTTCTCACAGGCTCACGTTGAGTCTATCTAGCTTCAGGTAGTACAGGTTGCGACGCAGTGAGTTGGCTTGAAAGACGACGTGTGCATGGAGCAAAAGTGAGAGAAGAAAAAAAAAAGGAGACTGAACGAAAGAGTGAGACAAAGAGAGAGAGAGAGAGAGAGAGGTGGAAGGCGATAGCGTAGCAGGGGAGTTGCCGGCTTAGTAAAGAATGAAGATGAAGAATGGCGGTGAAGATCTCTGGTCGTCAGTCGGTGGTAAACCGTCTTGGGGTAAAGACGTCGTTAGGATATATAACACAATCAATAATACACATGACATTCCACGATAATTTTCAAAAAAAAAATTTTTTTAAATTTTAAAAAAAAAATAAAAATTTTTATTTAAAATTTAATTCGTGATAATTATTTATTTATTTATTTATTTTTTTTTTTTTTTCATCAGGAAAAACGTGATGGAATGAGATGTTAGGTCAGTGGTCTAATAAATTAAATTGCATTCAATTGCATGAGAGCGAAGCTCAACTTTGTGCGTTCAACTACATTTGATATAACGAAAGAAAAACAAAATATTCCTTGTTAATTTTTATATTACACTCATATCAGTATAATGCGATAGAGGTAAATATATAATTAATTAATTTACATGTATGTTTGTGCATGGCGAGACGTGTATGGGGGAAAGATCAACGAACTTTATCAGACATGGGAATACATTTATAAAAAATACATATACAGATATCTATATATTTATTTATTATTTTGCTATTCGTACAGTATAATTAATTGTGCGATATTGAACTTGAATTTTTTATTTCTCAATCTCACCAGACGAAACAACAATAATAATAATAATAATAATAATAGCATAAATAAATAAATAATAATAACAATTATTATTATTGTTACAACATCGAAAAGCATCATTCAGAAACTTCAGTGACAGTGAATAAATAAAATGTGTTGGATCGTATTGATAAATACTTGCTAATGACCCTCAAGCAAATGAAGACTATGTAAACTAGACATTGTGGGCATAAATTGAAGTGCACACAAACGATTACGCATAAATTTAACGTGTTATATTCATTCAATGATTTCATCTCGTCAATATATACTGATGCGTATTTATATGTAGATTTGTTATTGGCCCAACGTGGCCTGACGAGTATTTGCAAAACGCACCGCCAACCAGTGTTACATGAATATTTGAGACAATGACAGTGTGTTGAGTTCAAAAATAAAAAGAAAAGAAGAATATAAAAAAATAAAAAAAAATCAAGATAGGAAGACAACAAAAAAAAAAAAGTAACAGAGACATAAAGAGGAAATATGAAGAGCGGAAGCCTGAAATAAATCGAGATAATTGCGTATTTATACGCATTTGCAAATATAATTTCAGACAAAAGTGAAGTGAATACATAATTATATATAAAAACGTAAATAATTAATAAATAAAATGGCATCCATGTGTGGAAGTAATAAGAGCTATCCAGCATTAACAACTGACAGTTTCTACAGACCCGGTTTCTATCCTTATCAGGTGAGTTTTTATCAATGACATCTAATTTTTTTATATATTTATTTTGCTTTGATTATTTGTCTATTTGCACATAGCTGTTTGCCTTTACAATGCATCTCATTGAATTAATTCAAATGTTTTTGCAAGATAAATAAATTGGAATTGTGGTAATTATAAAAAATGGCTTTTAACAACAATGGCAATGGTGTGTATAGGGAATGATGGGATCCTTAACCTTGAATAGTCTACACTGCAGGAGTAACGAATTGCATAAGAACTGCGCGCACACGTTTCAAGTTCACGCGCGTGCAACCACCGAACTATTATTATATGTCGCTCTTTCTTCGTTGCAACAATCCATAAAAACACATGCAACGCGTTCTATTTCATCATCCTTTCTCTCTCATACATATATACGTTGGCGATTTACAATCTCTGCACTTGAAAGTGTGTTCAGAGGCAATTCAAAGTTGCCCTGGTATTATAAACTCTCTGCATGTTGGACTCATCTTTCTCAGGCCCTTTAGTCGACTCCACCAAGCGAGAAAACCCAATGTTTTCATATGTATACGAGAAAGAAAGAAATGAAACGAATAAAGTGGGAGCGTCGCCCTGAGCGCCGTTAGTATACACTCAGTGCGATTATATTTATGCTAATCGCCAGCTAAAAAAATTCGGGCGGAGACAGCGCGGGAGTGAAGGAGAAAAGTATTGGAGCGGATGACGGGAAACGCGATTAACGAAAATTTATTCGTGATAAGTTTGATGCCTCCAGACATTGAACCATTTACAACCCCATCAATATTCCTACCGCGCGATCCAATCGATTTTCATATTATTTATAATAGGTAGTATCACATGGCACAAAAAAATTTTCCCATCATACCATATTAATTATTCCAATTTCATTATTTTATTATTAAATAAAATTCATCATTTGATGTTTCATGTGCGAATAATTTTTGTGCTATATCACCTCAATTATTGTGCTTGCAACCAATCATTTATTCCAATAAACAGATTGATTGTTGAACAAGTTGATGAAAATATTTATTATTGGCAAATTTATAAAGATTTTCGTTTTTTTTCTTTCTCTCATTGTCTTGTGATTGTCATAAATGATGTGATAATTATTAAGCATTGAATAATCAATTGAAAAAGGTATACATTGTGACGCTACAGCTGAATTCCTTTTACCAGATTAAGTATATATATATATATATATATACATATATAAATATATATTGAATGACGGTAGTCGATGGAGCACGATGAGAACTGTGTATATAATGCAACGGAGTGGAAGGCATTAAATTTAATGCATCGGGGAATTCTCAACTTGAACTAGAAACAACAAGCAAGGTTACACCTGCAACGCAAACACTTTAACCTGTCAATTAGATTCCGTAATAATAACTTTTTTTTTATCCTTCTCATACTTCACTGATCGCACGTCGTTATTGTTTCATAGGGAACTCATTGTGTAATTGTTATTTATTTTTTCTGCTTATTCCTGCCACCTACAATTCCTCCATTCCTCAATTGATTCTCCATTTTTTCAACGTAATTTTTTTTTTCTTCATTTTTCTGTATAACTGTTACCATACATAAAGTGCAGACCATTGGAATTATATTCGCCATAGTTATGCATGAATAAAATATCTTGTTACAGTATAATAATGTTGATATAATTTAAATCATAGTGACTCTTAGAAATACATGATTAGTTAGACTGAACAAATGATGTGAGCCTTGGAAGCTGTGGCTATGAAGGTGTGGGAATAAATCTCAGTCCACGCCCAGTTTCACTGTGAATATATACTATACATATTTAATGTATGGTATTTTTTTTTTTTTTCGTTACAAATATGTATAACAGTGCAGGTGAGCTTGCATAATAATATGTCATCGAGTACCTTGACATCGGATGAATGTCCATGAAGATTATCTCGTTGCTTCGTACTCATATTTTTTTATTCTTTTTTATTTCTCTTTCACTTCCATTTGACAGTGTTCCCACCTGACAATTGCACTCATGCGATACTGGATGATTCATATCTTGCGTAGAAAGAGGCAAAGAAAAAATCACTTCTTACCCTTTAACATCGATTATTAAAATAAATAGAAAAAAAAAATGAGAAATTAAAATCATTAAAGGAAACATAACAAAACAATTTATATTTTCTCAGTACAATGTAATAGACTTGTTGCATTCTTTATTTATCATTTAATTATTTCCCCACATTTTTTTTTCCTTTTCTTTTCTTCCACCAATTTTATGAGTTAATAAGTGATGGGAGGAAGTTGAAGGTGGCTCGTGTCCGATCACAGTATCTTCTTTGACTTGGTGCGGTCACTAGATATATCTATACAATGGCAGACAGTTAGGTTCAATGGACTATAAACTTGGAATATGACATAAATATATCAGTATCCATACATAAGCTCTTCGTGACTGATGTATATATAATTCCGTGGACTATTTATCGTCTAGTATCTCTATATCATTTATTATCGTACCTTGAACCCATAAAATGCGATGGAAAAAAGAAAGAAAAAATGATAATAAATTTGCATTTGATGCAAAAAAAAAAGTCGATATGAGATTGATCTATGTCTATGATATCTGACAAGTCGTTACCTTGTAACAGCTTCGTCTTCGTGTATTATCTCGACGTGTTGATCTTGTGCAAATTGCAAGGGGGCATGAGTTTGCGAGCTACAGATCTAAACAGCGACTGAATAACAGAAGATTCAAGACAAAGCTGAGAGCAAAAAATAAAATATAAAAAAGGAATTATCTACGTGGCAAATATATCTAAATAAAAACTACGAGTTTATTGTATTACCCTCAAGTCTTTTTCTACTTTTTTTTTTTCACTATTTATTTCACTTCACTCTTAATACAATGTCTGTTCAAATGATATTGTAGCAGGTATTAAAATGATAAATTGAACAGAAATTAGTTGTTATATGTTGGCTTTATTTATTGTGAATATTATTGTTTGCAATTATTTAATTGATAAAATAAAATAATAAAGAATAATATTGAATCGTGAGTATGTATATTGAAAATTTATTCGCCAGGATAAATGATGGAGAACGGTGCACGTAAATGCAAATGTCTCTGATGACACGGCTGGATGACTTCCGGTATCCTCTTGACAACGTACATACATAATTTTAGTGTTCACATATTTTTTTTTTTCCATCCCATATTTGTTTTTGTCCTTTCGCACAATGATTGAACTATCCAAAGACATGTTTGATTCCTTTCCATAGCGGTTTTACCCACCACCAACGTCGAACTCTTCCATTCGGCGCTCCCTCTTCAACAATAGCATCTTGGTAACCTATTGAAAAAAAAAAAAAGAAAAACAATGAATATTAATAATAAAAACAAAATGATAAATAATAAAATAATTCTGCAATAATATATATATTCATGCTATTGTTTTAAATAATAAAGAGATTTAATTTACCCGCGCCATCGTCTCGGTCAATCATTTGCTCTTGTGCCAATGCAATTGCAATCAATGCAAAAGCACACACAAGCAGTATCACGAATTTCATATTTGTAGCGCGTATGTAATTTCACACCAAAACAAACAGAAATATAACTGATGATATTTTCGTGAAATAAATTCCTTTATATACAAAACTGAAGGGGGAAAAAGAAGTATTATATTCTAATCATTTTCCCGGATAATTTTCAAAAGGATATCTCAATTTTGTGGTTCGACCCAAGTCCCGGTTGTGATTGTAATTGTATAGCTTGATAATGCAACCAAAATAAACAAGAGAAATGAAAATATTCTATTTATAACGCCATAAAATAATAAAAATAAAAAAAAATATATATATATACAGATATAAAGAAGTATTAAAACAAATATTTAAAAAAAAATAAATAAATAAGAGTAAACATACAAAGTGTATGAACAACTGCTGGTGCATCAGGTGATGCTCGATAAACTGGGTGTGTGCCAAGTTACATACTCGCCAGGTTGAGTTTGTATTGTAGGGGGCAATATACGTCGGAAGACTCGCACACCAAAGGAAGAAGCAGAAGAAAATGAAGAAGAAGACAAAAAGAGAAAAACAAAAAAAGATATATCGTACATACATGCATACACGCACCTGAATGTGATGCTACACGAGCAAGTAAGCAATGTATAGTTGGGTTTCATTAGCGTAAAACAAGAACAAAAGAGCATTCGAACCAACGTCCTTGAGAGATCTTTGCACTCCAGTGGCATATTCGAACTGACTGAAGGACGACATCATGCACTTCAATACCCAGGTCATGATCCACGCCCTATATTTATTCGCTGCACCACAACTATTATTTGATTCATGAAAAAAGTTGACAAAAACGAAAATTCATCCGTATACTTATTTAAAACAATATATATATATGAAGTGAAATAAAAATATATATTAAAGTTGACGGTTTGTTGCAAATTCAATTATCTGAAGCGCAACAAAAATAAAATTTTTCATTCACGGTAGAGGGCGCATAATAATAATTATAATAAATTTATTATACGAAAGGTGAGACATTGCTCTTTGCTGCGTATACATATGTGGTTGTGTGGGTGTCGCTTCCGCCTGTTATTATAAGGTGATTTTCTGAAAGAGCCTAATGATGTTTCAGGAATAGCATAGCATGTAGCTGTAACCACGCTCTGCCACAGTCTCATGCCTGAAGAAAAAAAAAAAAAATCTATTTATATATATCTATGTATGAGTGTATGTGTATATAAAGCTTGGGAGACATGCTCGATATCACGAGGTAAGTGGTCAGTTCGCGTTGGCAAGTGTACCTGAAGGATATCTTTGCTCAAGACACTTCGATTCACAACAGCGGAGAAGGAAGAAATATAAAAATTCATCATTCACATCCTTCAATTCCTTTTTCATCCATACAATATATACAATTGTGATTTGCAAAAAATAAAAAATTAAATTTTAATAAAAAGAAATAATTGCAATGAAAAATAATTGATAATGTGTGAATATCGAAAAGAAAAAAGGTATATTGTCACGATAGATCAATTATATTCAATTGGTCCAAATGAATAATGAGAATGACGATTGTAAAAATGAAATGAATGAATTTAAATGTAACGTACACGCGACTTGATTACGTGATATGACTCCACTTGGCCACGTCACACATTTCCCACAATTGATTTGAACCACATGGTCTTGTACACTATGGTGTGCAAAACACCATTCAGGGTCACATTAAACAGTGTCAACTCTCGCAATTCGTAGACAACATAAACATATCTATATACATATGCGCATTTATACATATATATATATGTTAGTTAAACGAGGCCGAGGTGCAACAATTCTTGGACATGGTTCATCTGAGTAAAAGAGGGCTTGTGCGTCCTTCAAGCAATGTAACATTTTTTTTTTCTTTACATTATTATTCTTAATACATATTCTTACGCTTTTATCGCCATTTTTATTCGCTTCTTTAACGTTGAGAGAAGAACTTCAGCGGGAGATAATTGCGATTGGCCGCGAGGTAAGGGATCGTTCGCTATTCGGGGTAATCGTTCTCTTCTTCTTCTTTTTTTTTTTTAAGTGTCTTCAATTCTATCTCTCTTTTACTCTCACTCTGTTTATTTCCATATACATATCCTGCCACATTCCACGATGGTTAATGGACGAAGAGTGTCATCGAAGTATGACCAAGATGATAAAACAAAAAATAAATATATAAAGATTTATGTAAGAGAAGAATATTCAGATTGCATTTTTTCTCTCTTTCTCCCCGTCTCCCTCTCTATTTCTTCGTCAGCTTCGCTGTGTAATTTTTATTTTCTTATTTCCTCTTTACTCATTCTCTCCGCCATCGAATATCAACGTCATACACTGCAGCCATTACGATTCATTATTCAATCGTAAAGTTTGACGTTTGCATTTTGCTTGGTAACTCTTTGATACAATGCCGACTGCCTGAGGGCTCGAACAATTTCAATGTTGGAATGTATCATTGATGAAGTCAAATATCTGAAGAAACAATGGAGAGAATTGTTTCAACTCTTGTTATATATGTATATTTATATATTGTAGTGAAGTAAATGAATGAAAAAAAAAAAAAAAAAATGGAATTTCATGAAGATAAGGTAATACCGTGATGGAGTTTGTAACAGTATATATTTACCATCTGTGCGAATGTTGACGCGTTCCCTTACTATCCAAGAAAGGGCCTTTGTGCACATATGTTCCATGTGTCATAGTTACCGCTATCGCTCAACATCATCTGCTGTCACTAATGGTTTTCATTTACGCCGGTATAATTTCATGGTGATATAGTGGTAAAAGTGTCATTTGCCAAACATTCACTATAAATTTTCTAGAGCGAATAATATTAAAGGTACATTTGTTTACTTTGATTTTATTGTTGTATATATTGAAATACTGATAATAGTTATGACGATGACGATAACGATGACGATGATAATGATGATGTTGATATAACGGCATCAAACATTTGCGTTGCGTTCAATGACTGTTTTCAATTGCCATACCGTTACATAGATACCAGTGTCACGAATTCCCAACAAATTCAAGAAATATAAATAGGATTAAAAGGAACAAAAAATATATTTGATTTTTATTTTTTATTATTATTTTTTTTTTCATTTACTTTCAGAATGATTATTATTTACCACCTCGATCAGCGTGGTCTAGAGTACCGCCACATTCTTCAAAAAAAAATCGCGGCAATTCACGATGGAAAATTGGTACTGCCGTCCTCATTATTGCCGCTCTACTCGTTTTCATTGTTGTATTGGCTATTGGTGGACTTGCGTTATGGATGGGAGGTTTGTGAATATACATCTAAAAATAGAAAAAATATAAGTCTATATATATATATATATATATATGTATTGTTTTTTTTTTATTAGCAATGAGGACTGACTCGAAGAATTGTAAGCATGACAATTATCTGCATTTTCTTGGCTCATTAACTATTTGGTAATTGCAATATAATTTAATTGATACATAAAAATATTTATTTTAGCGGTTATTGGATTCACTTGTAGCTTTAGAATTGCTCGTGGCGAGAGATATAATCCAATGTTGAAACTAAATACCAGTATGGTCTTTCGTGAGAAAGAACGCAAGTACAAAAACATTGTGAGTACATTCATATATATATATATATTATCATCTAGGTGGTAATGTAAAAAAATAATAATAATAATAATAAAAATAAACAACAATAATTAAAACAAAAATATGTTTTCTCTACATGACTGTGCTAAAAGTATAATAGCCATAGAAGAAATGATAAAATAAAGAAAAATAATAGTATGTGGAACGACCAGTCTTTGTATTTACAATTCACCATGCGATAATGCCATACATAATAATTTAAATAAAAAAATTCATCATCGGTTGTGTTCGCAGTTTGAGTTACTGTTCAGAAGAAGTGTCCTTGGTCCTTCCTACAAGCAGACAATCATAGATAAATTTGAGAATGGCACGCTCAAGGTTTTCTTTAGGTTATACCTGGATAGAAGGAAGATACCACGTACAGTTACAAATCTCGAGGATACTATCCAGGATATTATTGCTAAAGAAACGTATTCAACATCATCACTCTTTAAAGATATGGAACTTGACCTTACCACCATAATAATAAGAAGTAATTTTATTTTTTACTTTATTTATTTTGCACTCTCACTCTCCCACAATTACTTCATATTAAATTCATTATTCCTTCAATTTATTATCATTTTATTTAGGATTAAGCAGTGAAATAAACAGTGCAAAAAATCAAAAGTCCGTTTCACAACAGCGCAATACAATGATAACAAAAAATGGCATTTTACGGCCTAATAGAACTAATTTATTGATGACAAACACAAAGGCAAAGGCTAAACCATCAAAAATCGAACCAAATGAAGCGGACATTGATTTCAGTAATATTCCCACTATACAGGGAACTTATCAAGCAACAAAATTAAATGTGACATCGGGAATGCATAAAATAGAGTCAAAGGTTGCATCAAAAGTTGTTGAGTTACGAAAAGAACCAATCACAGATAGAATTACAAAAGTAAAAGAACCATCAGAGAGACCGGCCGGTTTTGTATCCACCACAAAAAACGATTTTACGACCACAGACAACGCTGATAATGTTGATAAACATTTAGAGAGCACCATTGCCACAAGTCTTCCAAGTCAATTGACTAATAATCCAATATCTACCATTCCATCCACTGAACCAACGACTCTCACACCCGCAACTGAAGTAAATGATCCTTTTCAAAAATTTCCCGATCCACAATTTGAGGAATCACCATGGCGGCCAATTATTCCAGTTTATCCCAATACTGAAATCGAAAGGATACTCCCCATAACTCCAACAACTGAATCAACAAGTCTTAAAGATATATCATTACCATCACCACAATTATCATTCGATGATGTGAAATTTTCACTTCCATTCATGGATCTCAAGCCAGTTGAGACTGACAATTCGGATTTTCCACATGATCGAATTGTCCCTCAAGAAATGGTAAATTTTCGACCTAATGGAAAGTTTAAAAACAAAATTCCTGGATTAAATGAAACACTGCCACTGCAAATTGCATCGGGTGAGCCAACGGAAATTGAGATATTGGGATATTTACCGCAGGATACATTTGATCTACATTTAGGTACGTCAACAGGATCAAAAATCCCTTTGAATTTATTGCCAACAATGATATCAGAATCGAAATTTTCACCAGCCGTTAATGCTGTAAAACGTATCGATAAATTTTCACCAGCCACCATTCCAACAAATGATGCAAAAAATGATTATACAATTACGCCAATAGTATCTGTAGATCAAACACAGACAATACCAATTTCAATAGATGCCACAGAAACGCAGACAATAAAAATATCTGGGATTGGCATCGCTGAGCCCGTTGTTGACCTCGAACTCGACCTCGAATCGAGAAATAAATATACCGACATTGTGGCGCTCGATCCTGACGATGACAAGACAGTAATGGATAAAAAAGACGAGCAGCAATTGGTTTCGCCAGTTTACACGAGCTATAGAACACCAGACTTGAATGGTGGCGCTAAACCAAGTCTCGTGGAAAATTCAGCGACATTGAAACCATTTCGACATACGATTCCTGTTGATAAACTCAATCCAATAATTTTTGATAGCGTTACAAATAAACCAAAGGTAGACGATACAGATAGAAATATGGATAAAAGCGAAAAAACTACGAACTACACTAAAATTTATTCTAATATCGAAAATTTTGATTCAATGATACCATCATCAACAATAAAATCCAATGAAACCATTGACAATGAGGACATACTTCAATTGACTACAACAGAGCAATATGCCGAGGTATTGCATCCAAGTTTCAATAATGGCGAAAAATTGGTCATTGAACCTGATTCATATATTCAAAATTTTACATCATCATCGTCGTCATTATTACCATCATCCCTAACTACTTTAACAAATAATACTTTTATTCAAGTAAATACATTGATGCCAACATCTGAAACATCGGTTGAAAACAAACCGCAATTGTTTATCTGGACGTGGACAAATGAAACGAGCACAGAAGCGAGTAAAAAAACATACAACGATACTTTGAATGCGAACATTGTTAGAGACACCGTTACTTCAGCGCCGTCAAGAAGTAGTACAGCAATAAACCCACCAATAAAAATGCGACCTCACAATGATATGGAAAAATTGGTGAGAGTTGAGAAAGAATCTTTGTATCATAACCAATCAAATTTAACAAATGTGGAATTGCTCAAAAATTTATTTGGCATTCATGATCTCAATAGAGAATCATCAAATGTCCGTGAGACAATTGTCAATAATACTAATAATGATAATTCGTCGATTAAAAGTATTGTTGAAGTTGTCACATCAATTAGTACAAAAGTTTCGACAAAAGTACGAACAAACAATGTTGTTTTGAGCTTTGACATTACGAATTCAACGTCATTACCAATAATCCATGACAATTCACGTGATAAAAATATCAATGATGATGAAAATGTTGGAGAAACACGTTCATTTAATAATCAAATTGAACGAACAACATTTCAAGCATTTGATGGAAGAATATCCACGTCCGATGAGAGAAGAGAACTGTTAGAGAAATTAAAACAATTCGCTGAAGTGAGAGCTGATGGCGAGGACTTATATACTAATTCAAATAATAATACAAAGAAAAAATCACATGCGATTGATGCGCTAATTTTGACAACGGCTAATAAGGAAATACTGCAAAATCCCGTTAGTGCCGCAGATGTGGAAGAGCTGAAGAAATTGGCGGATATTGCTACGGGAAATGAAACTTCAATAATTAAAGATACCACTAAAGCCATTACTACATTGAGTCGTGACGGAGTGGAAGTATTGACAAAAATTCTTACTAAAGCTGACGATCGTTCGGATAAAAAAACTTCTGCAACCACTGACGTAAATAGATTAAAACTCGCGACTGTTAATACATGCAGTGGTTTTCAATGCAGTGACGGTAAATGTTTGCCACCTGGTGGACGATGTAATATGTTAGGTGAGTGTTCAAACTCTGAGGACGAGGCGAATTGCACATGTGCCGATTTTCTTCGTGCTCAATTGCTCGAACAAAAAATATGCGACGGTGTGGCTGATTGTTGGGATTATTCCGATGAATCGCATTGCGATTGGTGTGTTGAAGGTCAATTTGTTTGTGGCAGCAGTAGATTTTGTATTGATCAAAAAAAAGTTTGCGATGGTTATCGTGATTGTCCAAGTGGTGAAGATGAAAAAAAATGCGCTGCACTCATTGAAGATAATGAGGAATCCGAGTTTACCAATGTGAATGAGAGCAAAAATATTGATAGTCAAGCTAAAGCTAATTTTCAAAGGCATGAGAATGAAAAAGAAAATGAAAAATATTTAAGGACACAATCAAGACTATTTAACGATGATCAAGACGCTATGGAAACAGCAGTTTTAGAAACAACAACGTTTCGAATAGTTGCCGTGGACATTTCAAAATCACCGATCAAAAATAATAATGACAATTACTCCGGAAAATTAATATCCCACTCATCAATGAAAAATGCCAAAGTCGTTGGACGTGAAATAACATCAAATTCAAAGAATGACTTTGGTGAAACGGCAAAAAATTCATTTCATGTTAATACAGGTGTTGGAATCCCACTGGGAATACCCAACACTAGAAATGAAATAAATAGTTACAGTGATCGTGGATTTCTCAGTGTAAGGAAAAATGGCAAATGGGGTAAACTCTGTCTAAACGGAATGAATAGTTTATTGGAAGAGCGACGTGCTATCTGGACTATTGAAGATCTTGGTCGAGCTGTTTGTAAAGCAATTACTTATCAGTACGTAAATGATTATTTCCTTTATAACCAATCATCCGAAACAATAGAAGAAAAAAAAAATATTTTTAATTAAAATTTATTGCAGAGACTATGAAAAAGTGGAAAAAGTAAGAGACGATAAATTGGAGGGAAATCCAACGTATTACAGTCTATATTTCAATGACAATGCATCTGATAAAGCCAGTTTAACATTTAAGTCATCAAGTTGTCCGAGTAAAGAAGTTCTCCGTGTAAAATGTAAAAATTTAGAGTGTGGAATTAAAACACAAACGACTTCACAAGCGAGGTAAGTCAGCTTATTCACAATATCCACATCCATATATATGTCGATGTCTGTATGTATGTGTGGAAAAAATCAATTTGAGATAGATGGCCTTTACTTCTTCGACGTTCCAGAATTGTCGGTGGCGGAAGTTCAACCGCAGGAAGTTGGCCATGGCAAGTTGCATTGTACAAGGAAGGCGATTACCAATGTGGTGGGGCTTTAATTAGCGATAAATATGTCCTGTCCGCAGCTCATTGTTTCTATCAGTAAGTACATTCACTATCATTCCTATACAATGATTCAAAAAAATCCCCAAATAATTTTCATTATTGAATTAAAGTGCGCAAAGTGAATATTGGGTAGCGAGAATTGGTGCAACACGTCGAGGAAGTTTTCCAACTCCACACGAGCAAATTTTAACGCTAGATCATGTTGCCCTTCATCCCGATTATATCGACAATGGATTTATCAATGACATTGCACTGTTGCGACTTGAACAGTCTGTCCGGTTTAGCGATTATGTCAGGCCAATTTGTTTACCTGACATCGAGCCAAAGAGCGGCACAACGTGTACCGTTACTGGATGGGGACAATTATTTGAGATCGGTCGAATATTCCGTAAGTAAATTGGATATCTATGTATATACATATAACTATTCATCATGCATCAAAATAATTTATTATGATGAAATAATTACATTTGATTTTTTTTTTCTTACGCAGCCGATACCCTTCAGGAAGTTGATTTACCATTGATATCAACTGATGAATGCAGAAGGAAGACACTATTTCTTCCGCTCTACCGCATAACATCAGGAATGTTGTGTGCAGGTTTAAAAGATGGTGGCAGAGATGCCTGTATGGGTGACAGCGGTGGCCCTCTTGTTTGCCGTGGGTCCGACAACAGATATATATTGCATGGTATAACATCAAATGGATATGGGTGTGCGCGACCTGGAAGACCCGGCGTATATACAAAAGTGCATCATTATATCCGTTGGATTGAAAATTCAATGCGTGATCGTGACGTTTCATCGTCAATTCCCACTTGCAAAGGGCACAGGTGTCCATTGGGCGAATGTCTACCTAAATCACGTGTATGCAATGGTTTTCTTGAGTGCTCAGACGGCAGTGACGAGCGTGATTGTACGTCTGGTATACGATGAGACTGATAATAATATAAAATAAATTAAAAATAGCGATTGTTAGTGTTTTTTTTCTCTCTTTGGTCGTATTAATATTTGTGCTCATTAAATAGTGACTTATGTGCAATACGTGAATAATTTTTATAAACAAGACTGTTCGACTTTTCAAAGCGTGCGCTAACAACAATGATAAAGAAGAGAAAAAACATACGTATGCGTGTTCAAAGTATATCGACAATTAATATTGAATTAATAATTTTTCCTATATTTTGTTTCTCCATGAAATAATCGGTCATTTTTATCTTTGTTTTGTGATACCTTTAACAATTTATTATTCAGTTATAATGCGTCAAATGGCATGCATCAATTTTAAAATTAGTCGAATTTTAATCATATTTTTATTATTGTATATATATTTTAATGGCGTTGCTAGTAAATAACAAATAAATAAAAATTTTTAAATAAAAATCATCAGTACGATGCTTTTGTTCTTTTTCTCAAGAGATCGAGAAACATTGGTGATGCAAATTCCACTTTATTATCATGTTTTTCTTTCATTTTCAAGAAAGAGAATGAGGGGTAATGATAACTTATTCCCTATGATTAGCATACGATTGAATGGATAAAAATCACATGAATCATGTCACGATTAGCGAGAACACGCACCTTTTATATGTATATGTCATTTAAGCTTCTTTACTCACAGCATAAAAAAAAAAGTAGGCATTTAAATTGATTAAATAAAAATTGCATATATAATTGCATGCTCTCTGTGGATGATTGAATTAACTTTACAAATAAATTTCACATTCTTCCTTTCTCACACTCTCACGTTTTCGCTCTCGTCAATACTATTCAATATAATTTATTTGCTTCACTGGCAAAATATAGCTACAATCCCAATTCCCAATTGCGAATTAATTTCAAATCTTTGAAAATTTTCTTTTTCTTCCTTTCTATTTTCAATAAAGACATAGGAGCTTGGACGAAAGTTACGTTACAGCATTATGAAAAACGGTGTAAATGTATAAAAATTTCGGGCACAATAGGGATTATATCAAAACTTTTGTCCAAGCCAAGAGTGTTATTGATTTATCAATTATAAACATTCTGTACTCTCAGTTGGTCTGTTGTGAAAATTTTTAAATATCTGAGAATGAAAAGAGTGAAAACAAAAAATACACATTCAATAATACTGCCCTGGGAGAAATAAAATAATTTTGAATATTGATGTCCGGTCTCAATTGTGTTTTCTAAAAGAGAGCACTCGAACAATCGTGAGTGAGGGTTTATCAAAATCTGGAGAACAAAAAACAGTTAAAGAAGAAAAACAATAGTACGGTATCTATTTAAAAATGATTATGCTAACGCCGAATTATTGTAGCTGATGTTTTTTTTTTGCTTTTAGTTTTTACGCCTCCTCTTATTCAATGTCTAATGCGTGATAATAAAAATCTGATTTAATTTATCCGAGAGAATCAATAGCGCTCGTGTTCAACCCTTTAGGACTTATCGTTGTTTTAAATTGTTCTGGCACAGGATACTCCGTCTGCATAAAAAAAGAAAGAAAAAAACAATAATGTTAATCATCATTCTATTAGCAAAAAAAAATTAGTAGATATATAAAACCTGAATGACTTACGTAATCCCCATTTCCCTTTGGCACCATAATATTCATCTCACTCGATTTACTACTGATGAGCTCCACGTCGAGTGATCCGGAATTTAAATACATCTGGCATCCGTCAGTCTTATCAATTGAAATCGTTGGAACCTTTCCAAGTACCTAAAAAATTCATACGTAAACTTTTATTATTTATTAATAAGCAGTCATTTATTGCATTGGTATAATTGCCAATTTAAAAAATGTATTTATCATTTGTACAATTAATCTGTACGAAAATTGAAATGATACGATTGTCATTTGATATGTCAAAATATTGTGCAATCGGCAATGCGTGAGTAATCAACAAATATTCAAAGAAACCTCGATTTTTTAGTCGCATCAATAATTCATTAAACGCATAATGGCACCGTGGGATTCACAAATGCGATGGCAATTTGGTAATATTTATTTGGCTCATTTACAAACACTCGCCTAACCTCAAACATGAATATTCTAATAATTACAAATTGAATATTGAATTATTACTTTTTTTTCTTTCTTTTATTGTCTCAGGCGGAGATTTTCAACGGGTTCGCTTAATTTGTGAAGTCGATTGGCGAGAATGTCCATTGGCAATTGCCAATTACATTTGGTCAGAAATTGTCACCGATGTTGTTGAATGTGTCACCAATGAGGGAATTTTATTACGAGTAATTCTATTTAATTAATTTCACAATTAAATTTATTGCCAAATTATATAATACGCACAAATATATATATTGTTTTGTCGCAGCTAATTATTTTCATACTCTGTTGTACAATTCTTCTTCACACAATCTGGACACGCACAAAATGGATGACTGACAGAATAGTAAGCAAAGACAGCTTGAGCCGTGTCGATTGTAAAATTCAAGATCTTGAATTGAGAGTCAACGTATTAACATACAAAATTCAATATGGTACATGGCCTTTACCGCAACAAATCAATGGCACAAATATTGAAGAGCATAAGGACAGCGTGGGATTGAGTATGTCAAGCTCCGACAGTCATAATTTATGGTTAAATCCATGCGTTGATAGTGAACATATGCAAAATCGTCATATATCAAGAAGTGAAAACCTCGAATTACGTTTCCATCAACCAAAAACGTTAATTGAAACGCCAAGAAAAATTTATTACAATTGTCCGAATGAAATACGTGAACTACAATTTTTCAACGACAAATTTGATCCTCATAAAAAGTTTGAGAAACTCGACAAGACGATGAAAGGGTCGAAAAAATATAGCAATGCAATAAATAACAATGATAAATGTATTGTGACAGCGGAAATAAAGAACTCGAAGAGGGAAGCAAAAATACGAAAATCCATATTGAAGGATCATGGGAAGAAAAAAGAATGTTTGGGATCACGTTATAGTTTGACTGCGTCAAATAAATTGTTAGCTTCATCCAAATCCACTTATAACAATGTGCCTGTTACCACAACTGCCGAAAGTTCTTGTGAAGATTCCGCAAATCCACTATCGGACTCTACGAATATTACTTCAACATTGAAGATAAGTCCGCGACAATTTTCAGTGAAAAAATCTTCACCTATCGATCCATCATTGTCTTTCAAACGAATAAATTCCACTCAAGAGACTCTTGCCAATGTAAAAGAACGATTGGAAAGTCTCCACACGGTTTTAAAAACATATGGAAGTCAACAAAATTTAATAAAATTATCTAAGAAGGAAAGTGTGAACGAACAATTGGCAAAGGCTTCTATTAAAGATTTCGGTGAATTGCATAGCGATATTGATGAGATTAATGAAAAATCAATGGATAATATTGTATTGGAATCAACTGAATCCAATAATATGAAAGATAAAAATGCTCACGTAAATTTCGTTAACAGTGAAAATAATGAAAATGAACAGATTGATGAAATAAAAGATGAGGAAAAAAATTTGCAATTTACATCGAGAAATGATGAAACAAAATCTACAACGATAATAGATACTGATGAAGATTTGAGATCAATTTCAAGTCAATCTGAGCCGTTAGTAGAAGGTAGCGAGTCAGATAATCCAATGCAGTCTTCAGATGCATTGATGACGAATGAACTATTAAATCAATCAAATTTGACCAATGTCCAGCGATGGAATAATAAATCGACAATAAGAAATAGTGAAGACGTCAATGAATGTGATGCAAAGAATATATTCCCGAAAATACAGAGCTTTTGTCAATCAAACGTCTTGGATATTATATCTGAGGAACAATCTGGAAGTAGTTGTACAGAAAAAGCAAGTAAAACGGTTGTTCATGCTAAAATATCATCAGCGAAAATATATTCTTCACCGAATTCTCCGATAAAATTAAGTGAACAAATACCAATGGGTGAAAATCAAATCGCCGAGTACTCTGAACCATACGTTATTGATAAAAATACTAATATTGAATTACATAATTTTGAACCTGAAATTAAAATCCAAGATGAAAACTCGGTAAACCTCGAGGGAACAAAACAAATTATGGATGAATTTGAGTTTAACAATAATGGAAATATTACAGAATCATCGAAGACATTGTCACTGATGGAGAATGAAATGGTACTAAGTACCGTAAAGTCTATCAGTAGATGGGACAGAATGATGGAGAATTCCAGTGAAGAGAGTATAGTAAGCTATCTCCCGAATGTCGCGAATTTTTATTGCAAATTTGAGAACGAACCTGTCGCATCGACATCACGCAAAATTATCGAATTCGACAATTTAATTGATATTCAAAATGTCGATCAATTAATTGATATTCCTAATATCAGTTTAACGCGGAGACCTGGAGTTTTTTCCATGACTAAGTCGACAAATACTTCAGAACAGGATAGTCCATTGACACTCAATAACGACAGTGATTTAATAGATTTAAATTTCGATGATAATGAAAATGTAAAAATAACTGAAGGAATAACTTTCAATAATGAACTGAATATACCATTGATGTTAATCAACGAGGCCAGTGACATTCTGAAAGCTGAAGATATCGAATGTATGAGTGACAGTGTGCCATTAACTGAACAAACAGTACATTATATGAAAAAGTACAATGATGATGATGATGAATGTGCTGAGAACAGTAATAAAATTGCAAATATTCATCAGAGCAATCAAATTCATGATACGAATTCATCGAAAAATATTGACGGCGAAAATTTAATTGAATTGGAAAAAATGGCTTATGAAGAATTAACACAAGTGGAAAATTCTTGGTACAGCGAGTGGAAATCGAAACATAGTTGTGAAGAAATATCAATCAGTAACACAGAAGTATCCGAAGATGAAAATAAAAAATTCCAATCGCACGGTAACATATCTTTGATAAATAATAGAACATCACCCAGTAGTATTTATCTAACAGTTCAAGAATCATGCTCTGATGTATCAAAAGACGGCAGTCAATGTTTAGAGTACATCGAAAAAATGGAAGTGCCTGAAGAGGTAAAAAAAATCGATAAGGTAGAAGAGAACATGATACGAAGATATGAATCGTTCATTGTTAAACCCACGGCTTCTCATTATAGCAACCAATCCGCTCATAAAATAATTTCCAAGTCAAACAGGTGTAGAAACAATGAAGAGGAAGAATGCACTATCATAAGTAAAGATTCGGCATTAAGTGAAACTCCTCAACCTTCATTAATTGCCATCAACAACATCGTCTGTAATGAAAAATTTTTGAACGCAGAAATATCGAGTATAAATTCAAGCATTGACACCTCTTCGTATGTTGATGCAAATTCACACAATTTAATGAGTTCAAGTGGTATTAGTTTATCATTCGATCGAACAGAATTAAGACAATCATTGGATAAAATTACTGTGCCAGGATCATCGTTAAAGAAGTCGTCGACTCATGCAAGTGTTAATTCAGTAAACGTAGCGAAAGACAAAAAGGCGTCGCGAAAAACAGAGTCAAAGATTTTGAATAAGACAAAAATGCATGAGAAGCAGCAAAATTCACCAATAAAAACCAAGAGTAATTTGAATCTTACTGGAAAAAATTCGATGCATTTACAAACATCAAAATCGGATAAGCGCAATGTTGAATTCGGACGGCATAGAAGTAGATCGTATATTGCACCGAGGAAACACGAGACGGCTTCGATCACGAAAATTCATAATTCTGACATGAATACGACAAATAGTAGATATAATTCAATTGACAGTCAACCAAATACCAAGATAAAATTCAATCGATCAAATTCATTGTCAACATCACGTGAGTCTGTGAATAGATCGACATCCAAATCTCATATTCCCATATTCAAGAATCGATTGGATGTCACGAAAAATATTGATTGTCGTCCAAGGAGTCCATTACGAGGGCCATTAACAATGTCTGCTGATATTGAACATAATTCGGCGAAAAAAAGTACAATTGAACAAACATTATGTCCAAGTATAAATGACAATGGCGACAATGATACAAAAATTCATCATGTCAATGTTAATAGTGCGATGAATAAAAAACTTGGTGCTAAAAGACAAACGGTAATTTATGTCAACATTGTCACTGATCATGACAATTGCGTAACAAAAGTTGTAGATCCAAAGAAATTTTTGGAGTGCGTAAGAAATAAAGATTTAAATATTCAAGAAATCATCAATAAAAATTGTTATGACAATGAAATTGAAAATGATGAAAAGGAGTGTAGCAATGCAAAATTTGTCACTGTAATTTCATCATCGGGAAGAGATCAACGAGAAATTGAAGTATTGGCAAAACCATCTGTAGTTGATACGAGCACATCAATTTCAGATTTGCCAAAAACTATTTCTGAACTCAAGGAATTAACAGACGGTGAATACATTCGACTATTAAAAATTCTTAGACAACCGTCAAATTTTTATGAATTCCAAAAAATTCATCAGGCTTGCAACCAATTTGAAACTGATTTATAAGAGTGAAAATTTTAATCTTTCAAATACTTCCTTTGTTATTTCCAAATGCAACGGAGCAAATCATCGATATCTCACACATTCATTGCACTATTTCACTGATGATGCCATCCAATTTTTTTGAACCACGTATTTTGTAATGATTGTATTTATATATATTATACGCAACAGATATCTTCATAATATATATATATATATGTAATTATATGAAATAATTCAATTATTCAAATTCGATGACTCACCTGCATTTGTACACTTTGACAATTTACAAATTCAATGCTGGAGACGAGTGAGTCGAAGACAATCGATGATTTACGACATGAATCAATTACAACTGAATTTATTTTGCCTTTGACAACCAGCTGACTGTCCTGACAACGATACATGTACACGACATTGTTCATCTCTGCATCTTCTATCAAAAGATTTTTATTCCCTTTTTGATATTCCTAATGAATAAAAACAAATAATTATTACACTCTTCTAATTGCGACCGAACGTATCATCTACTACAATTAAATACGTACAACCAGCCACTTTTTACCATCGCGATTGAATACTGGTGGTTTATCGATTGGCGCATTGGCCGGTGGAACAGATTTCATTGGCGAGCCACCAGAATTATTGACAACGGGTGCTTTGAATGGCGCTGGACCAGTTCTCAACGATGTATTTTTATGTGTCTGCATGTCAGCCGTAACTTTTTTCAGAGCTGCAACAAAAAAAAACATTCACATAATCGAAACAATCGCAATTTTAAATTTATCTTCACCCTAAATACAAGAAAAAATGAAAAATGTATTATTTACACTTTGTAATTTCTTGGCCTTGATTTATTTGAGCAAATAGCGCACTTCTATCATCATTGGCAGACACTGATGAAACATCTCCAATAGGCATACAAGGTGGTGGTGGTGGCATGGCACACGGTGGTGGTGGCACGGAGGCCGATCCTGTTTTGGCCCATACCAAACCCGTCGTGTGATGCTGACGAACGTATTTCTGAAGTTCGGATAACGTTTGAACCCATGTCTTGCACCATTCCACATGTGTCTTGTCCCTATTTCAACAGCGACAAGAAAATAAATATACATTTATGTAAATATATCTACTGAATATATATTTTTTAAGTTGCTTCTTTTTTTTTAAAACCAGAGTTAGTGAACTTATCAAAGACTCACTTCTCTTTCCAATCTTTCAGCACTCGATTAGTGTAAAATTGTCCGGCATCATTCATTTCTTTAACATATGGCGCGGGAGTGGGAGCCACTGCGACCCATCCGAGTGCTGGAATACTCTCGCTTATCGCTGACAAATGATTGAAAAACTTCGAGCCACGATTATTCTCACGATATTCTTGTATCAACTGTATTTGTGATGAGGTTTCACATAGTAGTGACATTTGCTCAGATTGATTTGCCGGAGCTGGACGAGTTGCAGCAGTCCTTATAAAGTCACGTTGAATTCTGCAATAAGAAAAAAAATTTGAAAGAATAAGGAATTAAAAGAAAACATAAATAGCTAGTATCGTAAGAATATATATAAATACTCACTCAAATGCCTTCTCCACGAGTTTACTGTGAGTAGCAACATCGCCGCCAATTTTTTGACTCAATGTAAGGTACTCCTTAACCGGACCGGCAACAAGGTCATCATAACCCGCTACAGACATCGTAGTAACAGTGAGATCAGGTTCTATGACTTGTTCCACTATTGAACTGTCCGGTATAGTCGTTAATTCAATACGTTTGGGTGATGAACTTTGAGTTTGAACGGCAATTTCTTGAGTATCGGTGAAAAATTTATTCGGAACGCTCTCAAGTCGACGTGTAACGTTCTCTAAACGAGTGACTAGTTGCTCTAAATGCTCTTCTCGATCGTTGTCGCAACCTGAACAAATAAAAGAAAAAAAAAACACAAAAAAAGTTGAAATATGGTCTGATGATAATTAATAGTAATTATATCTTGTCTCCATTGTCTCTATTTCTCCTCCTATTTTTATTGTCGTTCAGTGTTTTTCGAGTTTTTGCATCGCATATTGCGACATATTGAGGTTACTTCATTGTCGGAATTAATAGATGAATATGAAGACACGATAGGAGGCAGAAAGAGAGAAACGTGATCAAAATTTGCCTCTGGGTCATTATAAATAGTTTTCCCTCAACATTCACAGTCACTGACTCGGCATCATTATGCTGGCAAGCGTAATAAAAATATTAAATTCTCCGCATCAAATTGTTAAATAAATTATAGAACCAATTAATTGTGTTAATGATGCTCAATGAAAGCACACTCACAAAACATGATCCCAATTAACAATTATTAATAATCGAGCAATAATTAAAATATTCTACACGTTCATTACGTAAGATCAATTATGAATAAATGAAGGGAAAAAGTATTTTATCGATGAAATGAGTTAATTGAAATTTTTGTCGAATATGAATTCATAATGAATTTGCAAATATGTCAATAAATCAAATATATGAACAAACTCATTTTCAATTATATCTTTTAATTAAATATATACTGAAGCAATATAATTATTCTATTAAATATTTCCAGGAACCCACCGCACACTCAGAGATACAAAACCCAAGTGTCACGAAAATGTAACACAGGAATATCTAACTCCCAAATTTATAATTAGAAAGCCGCGAAAATTGATGGCCAGTTGAAGAGATGGAAAATTATCGTGCGCGGGCGTAGAATCGCGTAAGCGCATTAAAATGTTGACATACAAAATTGAAAAATATACATATCCACCTTCCACTAAATCTCCAATATAAAATTATTATTCAATCACCTATTGGTTTTTTTTTTTACTTTTTAACAGAATGAATGAGAGAGACACAAAAAAAACACATCAGAAGAAAAAATATTTCATGCAGAGCCACAATCACATTAATCATCTCATGAAGATAAATCCTAACCGGAATGAACCAGGGGTCCAAGTGGATCAAATCTGACTTTGTGTTCGGCAGAATTCTTCGATGCATTAATTAAATCCGAAAAAAATCTATGTCGTCTTAATGCAAGCTCGTCTTTGGCAACTGGTGTCGCTGGCGGTTCTTTCATACCACCACCATCAATATTATCACTTTCATCTTCTTCAGACAGCCAACATGGCATTAATCTATCGGACTTCTTATCATTTACTGGATTATCTATTGTTAATGGTGGTTCATCACTAATAGAACTTTCAAATACAGAATCATCGCCATCTTCGTCTGGTCCTGCAACAATTCTCCGTTCAATGTAGGCCGGCGCTTCAAATAAACAACGTGGATGTTTATTCTCTGATGGTGGCGGTGGTACTTGTCCAATCATTCCATTTTCCAAAGCATATTTGCTTAATTCATAAACTGTTCGCATTGATTCAGAACATGAACTTGAATCAACGTCATCATTTTTATTATTTTTAAACTCGAGATTGGTTTGAATATTTTCATCATTTTTTTCGTCCGATATTACTATTGAAATTTCTGGAGATTTCTCTTCCACATTTGTTGCATTTCCATTCAATATTTTCGGACTCTCTTTTTCATCATTAGTTAATTTTTTTTCTAAATTTTCAACTGTACTATTCAACACTGTGGATTCTATTTTTATTATTTCTTCTACAAGTTTAGGACTCTCCACATTTGTTTTGTCAGTAATATTTTCTTCTACCTTCTCCTTTTTCGCATTTTTATTACACATACAGCAGGAAAACATCTTTCTGGTCTGATGAATTCAAGTTTTAATTAATATCAAACGCGTCAATTATTTGATTCAGTGGTTAATATTAATTCAATTATTTTCTAACATTCGTGCTATAATTTTTAATTGTATTATTTAATTTTTACTATTACACCGTATAACAATTGAAATATCAGTCAACTGTTTTTGTATTTAATCAATCAATTTATAACATACACTTTGTAACAACTCGTAAATTTTTTTTTAACTTTAGCACCAAATTAATTCACGATTAATTAGCAGGATCATTAACATTTAAAAATGTATACATAAAAGTTGATAAATTTTCTATGAATATTTAATAGAAGATAAAAAAATTTAACTATTTTTTTCCGCCGCCAAATGCGCAACAAAGTAAGTAGACATATAAAATCACTCTACAATATTAAATGAATAAAAACATTAAATTTAATTCCGTGAAAAAATTAGACTGGAACATTATAAAAAAAAATCCTCCACAATTTTGCTCAAAGCGCATCGATGGGTGTGGATCACACAATTTATAGTTATAATTGAGTTGTAAATGAGGGTTGAATAAAGTATCACGTAGCCAACAATCACAGCAGAAGATTCTTTTGATATAAAAAGCACCAATTGGTTTAAATGCGGTGTAGCACTTCGTAAAATAATGAAGATGCTGATGTGATAAAAGAAATGGCAATGACTTTTCGATGCAACTCTGAGAGGGTGATTGCTCGCTTTTGGCACTCAAGGGTGGAGTGTCTGGGGTTCATCTGTGAGTATGTATGCGTGTGTTACAGAATACTGGGGGTTGATATTTCAACCAATGTATATATACAAACCGACACACACACACACATACACACTAATATCGGTGCTGCCATCAGGAAATATGCGGACGAGACCCGAAATTCTCCATTCAACGAACAACAAATGAATAATTGTAAAAAGAAACTAAATCAAAATAAACAATATTAATACACATTATATATCATTGTATTGTATAAAAATCAATTAAATATATATATATATATATATATGTTAAATTAATTAATTGTATTGGGATATATGATTGTTAAACAGAATGGTTTTGTTGGCTAATAACCGGAAAGTGATAAAGGTGTCAACGGCCCGGGGAAATGAATCCCGGCTGTTTATATAAATATTTAAACTTCGCCAATTAATTTACAAAATGTCGTCGCTATTCGATTAAATTCATTGTAAAGTTAAATATATTGAATTGAAATTATGTTTGAAAGTATGCAAAAATTTAAATATCAATTTTATTTTTATCATAGTATATATATATATTATACGAAATAATTAAAAAATTTTATATATATTTTTTTGATTGTTATATAGCAAACAAAATGATAATACAGATCTTCATACCTGATAGAGGAATAATCTTATCTTAGAATTTACGACACCAGTAAAGTTCACTAACGCAAAAGATGGGATGAATATTGAGAGCTGGTAATGTAAGTAAATATTATTCGATAATCTGTATAAAACGAATGGAAAGATAAATTGAAAAAAAGCTTCGTGTTTACTGCTGTGACACTAAAAAAAGACATGACCTACTCACGCAGACACACAATGCATATATATATATTGATGGTACTACTAAATTTTCACTGTCGTTGAAGCCTAACGAAAACAATCTATCGACACTGCATCATCAGACACACCTTTAAATAATTTATAATGCCATTTTACATGTTCAATTAATTAAAAAACGAGTATACTGTAGCAAAAAAAATAATATAAATAAATAGAATTAAAAAAAAAAACAAAAATATATTTCAATACAATATTCTGTATTTTAACAATTAATATATTTCGCTAAATTATAAACCACGATTAATTATTATTTGATTGTTGCATTGAAACAATTAAATTGACATGTGTCATGTGTCAGGTATGTGTATGTATATGAGAATGAGTCACATTCAACTGGAAACTCAGTGGGAGGTATTAATGCGATACATAACCGCAGATTTTTCTATTTAAATATCTTTTGAAATAGTACATTTTATTCAATACTCATTTTAATGTAAATGTACATTTACAAATTACTTCTTTGTATATATTGTGAATGATTTTTATTTAATTGAACATAATAATTGGCATGGAATATTGGACAAAGCCAACAGTTGTGATTCATCACAAGTGTTATAATTTAAATAAAAGCGAATGTACTCACCGGTGTAGCAAAACAATTCTTGGTCTGTCTCACAAATTGTATCTCAATTGTCTCAAAAGATTGAACTACTACGTTAGCCCTCACGACGAATCAACTCCCGGTGATTTTTAACAATACTTCACAACACTTTGGACATTTACTGGGGCGTCTGCCGGATACCGGAAGTCTATAGTCACATACACACAAGGCTTATAGGCTGATACTCATGAGCGCGCGCATCTACGTCAATTTTAAATAATATTGTTACTTGTGCCCATTACTAAACCCGCCAAATCATTTATATTTTCATTGTTTTTTTTTATCTACATATAAAAAAACTGCGCGATTTAATACTATACTTATTGGATATAATAAAATATAGCTATATGTTGTATTATAAAACTGTAATATTCATTATAAAATTTGTAATGCTAAGATACAATATTATTTCTGAAGATGAAAATCGTAAAAGAAAATCATTTTCCCTTGCTTTAAGTGCTGCCATCTAAAATAATTCAAATCACACCATGTTTGGGCATATACACATGTCACAATTTTCAGCTTTGCTTTTACACATCAGTTCGTCAGTCCTGATCAGTTCCATCCCTTTTACAATACCGGTGTATAACAGTTAACGTTTATTTTTTATTTCATTTTCAAATCAATTATTTTACTTTAAAAACAAATGGAATTGTACAGAAACTAGTCAATAAAAATGAGCACAAAATTTCTTTCGTTAGAATCAATTAATATAATTGGTACAATATCTCAGTATTATACTGTCATAGGATTGTTTTCGATATTCTGGTTAATTTGGCAGTGTGCCAAACATCGATACAACAAACAACGTATACGTCAACCTACGGATGAGGAAATCGAGGAAAAGTTGACTGCGTGGCAACCAGATCCATTAACACCTGCAACTGATGAAAGTCATCCATCATTGAAGCCTAAATTGGTATCATCGACCAATGGCAAACGAATTGTGGTGAATGATAAAGACTGTCTCAATTTAGGTACACACAATTATTTAGGACTGTCGGGTAATAAAATAATTGAAGAGAAAGCAGTAGCTGCAATTAACAAATATGGAGTCGGTGCATGTGGTCCCAGAGGATTTTATGGGACATTTGATGTTCACCTTGAACTTGAGGAGTCACTCGCCAAGTTTATGAATACTGAAGAAGCTATATTATATTCGTATGGTTTCAGCACTGTCTCTAGTTCTATATCAGCGTATTGTAAAAAACGTGATATTGTATTTGCTGATGAAAACGTCAATTTTTCTATTCAGAAAGGACTTGATGCGTCGAAATCAACTATTAAATATTTTAAACACAATGATGTTGAGCATTTCCAAAGACTGTTAGAGGAGCAAGATGAAATTGATAAGAAGAATTCAAAGAAAGCATCAAAAATACGACGATTTTTGGTTGTTGAAGGAATCTATATGAATACTGGACTTGTATGCCCTTTACCAGAACTCGTTGCCTTATGTAGAAAGTACAAATTAAGAATATTTATTGATGAATCAATTTCAATTGGCACAATAGGAGATACTGGTAGAGGTGTAACAGAACATTTCGGAGTTCCTCGTCATGAAATTGATATGATTATCGGTAAAATAAATTGTTTAATTATTTTTCAATCGAAAAATTCGCGAATCTGAAAATAATATGAATAATTTTTTTCTTTTTTCTTTTCATTCATTCAAGGTTCTCTCGAGTGGGCATTCAGTTCTATTGGAGGTTTTTGTGTTGGATCATCGTTTATTATCGAACATCAACGACTATCTGGTCTTGGATATTGCTTTTCAGCATCACTTCCACCTCTTTTAACTGTTGCTGCAGCAGTTGCAATTGACTTAGTGTCGAAGGACCGAACTTTAATTACAAGACTTCGTGAAAATTGCTTGAATTTTCAATTTCATCTTGATCAATTGAAAAATTTTGAATTATCGGGAATGCCAGAGTCGCCAGTAAAACATTTATATCTGAAAAATAAGTACGAGAGATGTGAGGAGGAAAAATTGTTATCTATGATATCTGATAAGTGCATAGAAAATAATTTAGCTCTTATAACACCGGCTTACTTGAAAGTTGAAAAAAATCTGCCACGGCCCAGTTTGAGGTTATGTATTTCTAGCTTATTGGACAGTTCTGACCTCGATTTTGTAATTACGACATTAGAAAAATGTTCCGACAAAATTTTATCTCAATAACTAACTACACTATTGCATCACAAAAATTGTACACCAATTATAGTTCAATTTATTGCAAGACTCTTGCATATCATTCACCCATACGCTTTAATATTGTAAACAGTATTTTTTCAATGCCATAAAAGCACAGTTTAAATATTTTATTAAGCATAATGAAAATAATGTATTAAATATTCAGCATTTGATTGCAATAAAAGTAAACACTTGATGGCGACCATTTATGAAATATTCGAATATTTATTCCATATTTAAAAGTTTCTACGCCGGAACTTTAAAGATAGCGCTACTGGTCGCATCACGCCACTCTCAAAGCACGACAGTTCCGTCTTTTCTTTCCATTACGCCCGTTCATTTTGTTGAGGTATGTTCAATTTTCTCCGCAATAATTTATATTTATCGATAAACGATTACTAAATAGATATAATCAAATGTTCATTTTCTATAATCAATATTATCAAGTTCCTCATTTAAACGTAAAAATAATTTATTGTGTATGATATATTGCTGTGGAAATAGTGAAATCTGTAATGATTGAGGTTAATTTGCCACGTGTTAAAAAAAGGGAATTTTTTAAACTGTGTCAATTGCAGTTTTCCTAAAAACGAAATATATATTAAAAAATATGAACTTATTTGATTGAATGATGAAAATTTCACGCAGCTGAAGGATCGGATCAACATACAGAAGCTAGAAATAGCAGAACCCATCTGTATGCCGGCTCTCTGTTGAAAAGTCGCGCTGAAGCGCTGTCTGATTTATTCAATAGACGTTTAAATTTTATTCCAATAGTTTGGCGTACTATTTCATTTGCAATTTTCATTATTTTTCAGTCCTTAAATCTCCGTAAGGTATCCCTACACGCACTACAAGATGGGTAGGGAGGACAAAACTACCTGGAAGTCCAATTACTTCACCAAACTCATCGTAAGCAATTTTCATTCTTTATCGATTGTCAAGGAAATCAAATAAATATAACCAAAAATTACTCTAATAAATATATATCTTTTTTCTTTTTTTTTCATTGCAGCAACTTTTAGATGATTATCCAAAGTGCTTTATTGTGGGCGCGGACAATGTCGGCTCAAAGCAAATGCAGCAAATTCGTATGTCACTGCGTGGTACTGCAGTGGTGCTCATGGGTAAGAACACCATGATGCGAAAGGCCATTCGTGGTCACATTGATCGTAATGCTGCGCTTGAAAAA
>CAJUYH010001880.1:31950-76620 GCA_910591685.1 Galerucella tenella
AAAAACTCTTACCGCACATTCGTGGCAATGTCGGTTTTGTTTTCACCCGCGGCGATCTTGTTGAGGTCAGAGACAAATTAATGGAGAACAAAGTTAGAGCGCCAGCTCGTGCTGGTGCCATTGCACCATTGAGCGTTATTATTCCCGCTCAAAACACCGGATTGGGACCTGAGAAAACTTCTTTCTTCCAAGCATTGAGTATCCCAACCAAGATCTCAAAGGGTACCATTGAAATCATAGTAAGAATAAATCAATTTTTCATTTGAAATGACACATTTCTATGTGATATTTATGAATATAATGCGAAAAATACAATTTTTTTTTATCTATTTCAGAATGACGTCCACATTTTGAAACCTGGTGACAAAGTTGGTGCTTCAGAAGCGACACTTTTGAACATGTTGAACATCTCACCATTCTCATATGGTTTGTTAGTTGAGCAAGTTTATGATTCGGGCACTATTTTCGCTCCAGAAATTCTTGACATCAAACCCGAAGATCTTCGTGCGAAATTCATGGCTGGTGTTGCCAATCTCGCATCGGTTTGTTTGGCCATTGGCTATCCAACAATTGCCAGCGCACCACACAGCATTGCCAATGGATTCAAGAATCTCTTGGCCATTGCAGCAGTCACTGATGTTGAATTCTCTGAAGCCACCACAATCAAGGAATACATTAAGGTATAAATATTGAAAATTAATAGCTCGTTATTATTTTTTCAACGATCGATATGCCGATGATTCAATTGAAAAAATACTCTAATATTGGTATGCATAATTACAGCTATCACACTAAATTTATTGCACCATGTTTCAATATTGATATTTATCCACTCTGTTTTCAAATTGAATTATTGCGTCTAGAAATAAATTAATCGATAACAATTCATTTTGAAATTTATCATTGTTTTTCTAGGACCCAAGCAAATTCGCTGCTGCTACTTCAGCCGCACCAGCTGCTTCTGCCGCTGCTGCACCGGCTGCTGAGAAAAAAGAGGAAAAGAAAGAGGAGTCCGAGTCCGAAGATGATGACATGGGCTTTGGTCTTTTTGATTAAATTATCAAAAACAAATCCTGACTTTGTTCTTTATAACCGCAGTTAATTTTTCCATCTGAAATGTTTGCTGCTGATGTTTTGTATCGACGTCTGAATAAAGTACATTAACTGAAAAATTGTATTGCTATATCACCAAAATTCCTTCATTGTTCCATACTTAATATTCCACAATAAATACGAAGTAATTGCTCATCACTTGATTTGTAATATATATTTATTGTAGTTAGATATCGCTATCTATCTTCTATTGCATGACCATGCGCCTACATGCTATCAAGATTTGAGGTTAGGCCATTGTTGTCACGCATGATTTCATGAAAACAACAATTAGCTTCGGCAAAGTGTGGAAAGGGAGGTGGTGTGTGGTTTCCATTCTCTTATCGCTAACGATCATCAGACTGTATGTTTTACTGGCAATCCAGAGTTATGGAATAGCGTGCGTCAATACCAGTCAATAGTTTACGAGAGGAGGTCATGCAGCGTGGATTGTAGCGCTCACTGTGAAATTATACATTCATTCGTTATTTCACCTCCGCATATAATTATTTCAAGTTTGAGTACAGTGGATCTATAAGGATTATCGAAATTTTCTACGAAAAATATGGGTTTATTGACAATTGGCCAACCTCTATCATGGGATGAAACTAAAAAGCTTTCAGATCATGTGAGAAAGCATGGCATCATACAATTTATAAATTTGTAT
Organism: Galerucella tenella; assembly: GCA_910591685.1. Classification (NCBI taxonomy): domain Eukaryota; kingdom Metazoa; phylum Arthropoda; class Insecta; order Coleoptera; family Chrysomelidae; genus Galerucella; species Galerucella tenella. The sequence continues at coordinate 33,710 of CAJUYH010001880.1, forward strand.
AAAAAGCTAAAGGACAGACGGGGTGATGTACTCAAATGGGGTGATGAGGTATGTTATAAATCAATTTTAACTATTAAATGTCTCCTAAAATTTTATGGAGTGGCACGTGTAAATTGAGCATATAAATGATGAAATTTAAAAAAGAAAAAAAAACGTGAAACACGAGAGTTTTGCCTTCACATTGGAATTGAATAATGTAAATATTTATGTGTGGCTAGGTTATTTATGGTTGGCAGCTATTATTATACATTGCAATCGCATAGTTATATTATATTCATTATAATTTCTTTAATTATTTTATAATAATTATATTCTTTTGTGTTTGTATTATTACGCTTAAAAAATTTCAATACTATTTACTTTTTGACTCGTGATTTGTCATGTGTATTTGTATTATTCATGAAATTATAACCATAATTGGGATATAATGAATGAAATTTGAATGACGTACTTTGGCATTAACGTATAATATATTACTTTCATTTTATGCATAGTCATGGATGATAAAATTCCACTCTCCATATACTTATCTGTTGAAATATCTACTCAATAATAATCCTCAATAATTACATATCACAAACTGAATTTTATAATGATACAAAGTGTGATTACAAAGCTTATAATTGAACGAAATAACGCTATATATCCTTCACAATTATAAAATTTTTGTTTATACACATAAAAATATATATCTATTTGTTTTTACAAATAAATGTTGAGTCATGACCTTGAATATAATACTCGTCTATAAAACATATTTAATTGATATCTAACGAAGTATTTTGTTCACTTCATTATTTTGTCTTACGATTGACATTCATAAACTCAATAGAGCTTAATTTGAATGACGATATATGACTCTTAGGTTGAATACATGATCATTAAGTTTGATGATGAAAAACAAACGGCAAAGATCAGTTTGAGATCCCAGGAGGTGTTGGAAAAACTCAACGAAAAAGAATTGGCTGATCCAAGGTAATGTCGATAATCGCTCAAATAATTTACGTATCGATTGAATGTTGGTATTAATACGTCAAATAAAACATTTTCAGTGGTGTTAAATCGCTATGGCGACCAGAATTTGGTGCTTATATGATTGAAGGAACACCCGGACGACCATATGGCGGTCTGTTAGCACATTTTAACATTGTCGAAGCAAATATGCGCTATCGACGACAAGAAGCAATGGAGCTATTGAAGCCAGGCGAAGTTATTATTTCATTTACAAATTTTCCAAGGCAATAAACACAAACACATAAATTAACAAAGCAATCATTCATATTGTATCTATTTTTACATATGTTTCAACGCATTTATTTATTTATTTATTTATTAATTTGTTATCTTATTTATCAGATTGGGTTGTCCAGATTCGACAGCACCGCCATCAATACCAACGCCACATTCAGGATATCAACAAAGTCTATTTCTCGCTGATGATGTGGTATATTCTGGTCATCCACGATTCAAAACTCTGGCGACAAATATTCGGCAACGGCGTGGTGAAAAAGTTGCAATCAATGTTCCCAGTGAGTTGATGCACTTCTCATTTATATTTGGATTGTCCGGACATTCAAAGTTCTTAACATAATACACATGATTTAGTTTACAGAGACGTGAATGTTGCAAAACCATTCAAAGAAAATTTAGCGGAATTGGGTGACGATGGTCAAGGTGAACGAGTTGCTAAAGATGATCATATTTATATGGACGCAATGGCTTTTGGTATGGGATGCTGTTGTTTGCAAGTAACATTTCAAGCGAGTAATATTCACGAAGCGCGTACATTATACGATCAATTAGCACCACTATGTCCAATAATGGTGAGTCAATGTTGCAATATATTGAAAATAAGACAATGAAAGTGAGGAATTCTCATGATATTGAAAGAGATATTTATTTAATATGAAAACAGTTAGCACTCACGGCCGCTGGTCCTATCTATCGTGGATATCTCTCAGATACAGATTGCCGATGGTCAATAATTGGCCATTCCGTTGACTGCCGTACGTCAGGTGAACGCGGCCTCGAAACATTGAAAGATAACGAACTGAGAATTAGATCCTCGCGATATAGCGCAATTGAATCGTATTTAAGTGAAAATGGCGATAAATACAATGATATTCCTCTTTTATACGATGAAGAAATGTATAAACAATTACTGGATAATGGCATTGATCGTTTACTCGCTCAACATGTCGCTCATTTATTTATCAGAGATTGTATTTGTCTCATGTCAACACAATTGAATCAAAATGACGAGACAGACACCGATCATTTTGAGGTATTTATCAACTTATTCTACTCTCCTTTATAACATTGAATATTAAATTGGTGATTCAATTATTTATTTATTTATTTGTTTATTTATTTTCATTTGCAGAATTTGCAATCAACCAATTGGCAATCAATGAGATTCAAGCCACCACCACCAAATTCCTCAATTGGATGGCGCGTTGAATTTCGTCCGTGTGATATACAAATAACAGATTTCGAAAATGCCGCGGTCGTTTGTTTCATTGTATTATTATCACGTGTCATACTTAGTTACAATTTGAATCTGCTTATACCAATCAGCAAAGTTGAAGAGAATATGACACGTGCACAAAAACGTGACGCGATTAATCAGGAAAAATTTTGGTTCCGCAAAGATATTGCGTCTGATGCCAAACAGGATCAATCAATTGATGATGAATACTGTGAATTAACTGTAAATGAAATAATCAATGGAAAAGATGGATTATTTGTTGGGCTTATACCTTTAATGAATTCGTATTTAAATAGTATGAATATTGATGTGGATACACATTGTACAGTCCAACGATACTTTAAACTCATACAAAAACGCGCATCTGGTGAATTAATGACTACTGCCAAGTGGTTAAGAAAACTAGTTACAACACATCCGGATTATAAGCAAGATTCAGTTGTCAGTGAACGAATCAATTATGATATATTAAAAAATGTGAATGATATTCAAATGGGAACTAAGTCATGTCCAGAATTGCATGGATGTTGTCCTACGTCAAAGACCGCGGAAAAAATTCCAACAGCCATAGCAAACGCTGAAAAATAACTCAGGATTGTGCATTTAGAATTGTTAAACATTTTAATGAACTACAAGTGTATAATGTTTGAATGCAACATAAGAAACAAAAACAAAACGAAAAAGAGAAATATGAGATACGTCAATGTTGTTCATATCAATTTTGATCTATCTGTGTGCGCAATCACTGCTATAACACATACACATTTATTACATAATTTATAATTGCAAATTCAAATCTCAATCTATGAGAAAGACTGAGACTAATTTTTCAATATTGTTCCAATTAAATTTCATATGGCTGATCAATTAATAGAGTGATATTAACGGGTATACAACATCTAATACATCAATTTATTAAACAATTAGATGGAAAAACAAAAAGAATGATATCACTTCATATTTTTGAAAAAACTCGTGACAGCTCTCGATACTTTTATTATTTGTTCACGGATCCATGATGCTTATTTTTTTATTTCAATGCAATGTTTGTTGGACAGATGAAAGGGAGAGAAAAGAAAAAATCTTTGAAATATCACAGGTATTATAAAATTGATGATTTACTTTTGTATTAAACACATAATATATATTCTCAAGTGTCAATCATGTCTGCTGGCACAATATTGTCAGTTAAGTAATGATTGAATTAATTGTCTGTATTTACTTGGTTTCTTGGGTATTTTTCGTATATTTGTATTCCGACTTAATTTCTTATTAGACAATTTGATTACGAGATATCTCCACCTGGATTCTAAGAAAGCTACCAAAAAGAGCTTGGCCTTGTAAGTGTCACATTTATTCAGAATAATTATATGTAAATACTTCTCAAATGGATCACCAGCGTTAAGGTGGACATAGAGTTATATAATATAGACCGGAGCGAAATTAGTTTATTACAAATAATTGCGGTGGGCCCATTTTAAACACTTGCTAATTGTCGGCGTACTGTCTTATCCAAGTGTATGCCTAGCTATACCACCATATGGTAGACGTGTTAACAGTATACAATCATGCAGGTGAATATATATATATATATATATACATATTTATGGAAGATTTTTTTGTTTTCATTTTAAAAGTAATGATGATAATATATAGGCTTTCTCTAATTTTATTGTATTCTATTTTCCGTTCGCCTTTTTTTTTTTTTTTTTTTTTTGGGACAATCAACAATAAATTATTGTCATCCCCATAACGGATGGAAAAACGTTTTGATCAATCGTTTATGTTTTTCTAATTGGAATAAGCAAAAGATGAATATTTATAAAATAACTGTGTGACAAAATGTTGAAATTTTTTTTTTGCCATCACATTGCATATTAAATGAAAATATTATCGATGAATAAAAGATTAATTGAAATGTGTTATTGTTTCTTAAATCATTTTTTAGTGCGTGTCGTTTACAAATTTTCCCTATACAACGTTCATAATAACTGACAACTATATGTAAGACAGAATGGTCTCATACGGACCACCTAAACAGTAAAGGCTATGATGGTGTCAAAATTCAATTTTTTGGCAAAGTTCAAAGTTGTACTCTATAGAGGGATAATACTTCTATATTTTCCGATCTCTATGTGCCGATCTACTAATAAAATTCCAACTTGGAGTAAGAAATCGTTTATTTTATATCTCGGATAAAATAACATAATGTATTTTAACGTAGTTCTATATTAAAAGCACAGGGAAAGTTCAACATCGAAGAAACGGTCGATTTCGGACCATCGGACTTTTTAAAAAAAATAATTCGCTGTTCAAATATAACAATGGACGTTATTTAATTTTAATAGCGTGCGTTATAACTAAGCTCATAAGCAGCCGGAATAACTTAACTTAATTTTTCTGAAAATAAATAAATACTGTTAAAGCTATAACACTCATGCATATTAGCGTGTATGAAATATGATGAAATAACAGACAAATCAATAGAATGCTTTCATTATATTCAATTTCAACTCTTTTCCACATTCAAAATGTAACACGACGCATATTTTATAAAGATATCAAAAGACGTGTGTGCAACAATTTACGCATTTACGTGTTGAAAAATGCGTAATATTATAAATTTTTTAGACACGAATCTTCATCGATATATTCATATAAGAAAAGTCGATCAATCTTTGACTTCAGAATTTTCACTACCACTGAAATCACTGCCACATTTCCAAGGTGCTCAAAAAATTTGTATCTGCCGAATCTCGGTCTTATTTAATAACTGGCGGTATGTGTTTTTTAATTATGTTAAATATTAATGCAATGAGAAAGAAAATTGAAACTTTTATGATTTATATCAATTGATTTTTATTTTTTTCTCAATCAACAAATTACTGTCAGTCGCTCCCCAGCAACTCGATGGGAGAGTTTATTTTGTTGATCGGTAATAATAATATTACAAAATAAAAGATTCATGAAATGTGACAATGAAAATTGTTCACAGCTCCCCGATCATATTGACAATCGATATATGTATAACTTTACCATTATTACGACTTAGACCTTGGTGCAGTGTCATATTTATCATGTTACATCAGATAAATTTAAAACGAGTTTCTTAACTAACACACTAAATCTATGAATATTGTAATTCAAGATCTGTTAAACATTAAGTTAAATAAAATTCTTTATCAATGACAGACTATCTCGTAAATTTAATGAGTGAATTCTTAATTTTGAAAAATATTTAATAGAATAATTATACATATTATCATCATTGCCATTTCATATGGAAAAACCATTTGAATCCAATGATTAATTTATTTGCGATTCGTCAATACGACTTAATTAATTCACAATGAAGAATAAATTACGCTTCATTGTGAATAATTGATTCTCTGCATTTGAGTATTCGTTCTCGTATCACGAATATAAGCAATGTCAACATATTGCCATGCTTCAGTACACGCTAATCGTTCTGTTGAGCAATTTTGTTGTAATAATCAGTATTCATAACTTGGTATATATTTTTGTATTAAAGACTATGATTATTGTTAGACTGGCAGTTGACTACAGAACAATAAACCGATCTCTGTATGCCAACAATAGCTGTGCTGTATTAAATACATTACAACGAACCTATTGTGACAATATAAAACTTTTTTAACCTACCTGTTTCAACTCATTTTAATAGTATGGGTTTAGTCACAAAAGATAAAATACTCACGTGGGAGGAGACAAAGAAAAATCACGATTATGTAAAATTACATACGGTTTTACAATTTATAAATTTATGGAAAAAAACGAGAGACAGAAAAGGCGATGAATTTAAATGGGGCGATGAGGTATGAATAAAAAAAAACTATCTAATATTAATATTTTATCTGTTTATTCAATTGGCTCATTGGTTTATTTTTATAAAGTTGGAATACATGTTAGTTAAGTTCGACCACGTGAACAAAACAGTCAAACTCAACTGTATGTCGCACAAATTATTGCCAATACTAAACGAGAAGGAAGAGTCAAATCCCAGGTATGTGATTTTACTATAAGCTTTTAAATATTTTTAAATGTCAATTGAATTTATTTTGTAGTGCTGTCGAGTGTGTCTGGAGACCAGAGTTTGGGGCATATCAATTAGAGGGAATACCTGGTCAACCATTTGGTAGTTCATTGCATGATTTCAATGCAGTTGAAAAAAATATGCGAAATCGACGCTTAGAAGTGATGAAATATTTAAAACCTGATGAAGCTATAATGATGCTGACAATACTTCCGAGGTAATTTAATTATTAAATACATGATAAATAATAACTATATAAATAATATTCCTCAATATAACTCCTTAAAATAATGAAAAAAAATGTGCTATTTATAATTTTAGAATGGGTTTACCTGAAACAGCTTATCCGTCAGAGAACTCTCCAAATGTATATAAAGCTCACGGCAGTATACTTATCACAAACGTTATGGTCAACCAATTGTTTCAAAGATGGGACAAGATAAACGAAAATTTGAGATCACGTCGCGGTGAACTATTATCGATTGATATACCTAGTATGTGCTGACATTGCAAATTGAAACCGAATGTAATTATGACAGATGACGCATAAATTTATTGATAGTTTACAGAGATGTGAATGTTCCTCAACCATTTCGGGACAATTTGAGAGCGTTGGGTGATGATGGAAGTCGTGAAGCGCAAGCGAAAGATAATTACATTCATATGGATCATGCACTTTTTGGCATGGGCTGTTGCTGTCTGCAAACAACATTTCAAGCAAGTGATATACAAGAAGCGCGCTTCTTATATGATCAATTGACGCCATTTGTTCCCATTATGGTATTAAACGATATATTATTTTTCGAAAATAATTTTAATAGCAAATAAAATTGATTCATTGATATTATTTTATAGGTTGCACTTACTGCAGCTTGTCCAATATTTCGTGGATATTTAGTAGATGTCGATAGTCGAATAATGTGCTGCGTTGAATCTATAGATGATCGATCACGAGGTGAACGTGGTATTGAACCATTGAAAGAAGATGAAATACGATTAAGAACTTCGCGATGTGGATCGGTTGAATGGTATTTAACTGAAGAAGGTGATAAATATAATGACGTTGATTTAGAATACGATGAGAAGTTGTATCAATTATTACGTGACAATAACGTCGATCGAATTTTGGCTCAACACATTGCACATTTGCTTGTGAGAGATATTTTGTGTCTTAATACATCGGCACTGCAGGCAAATGACGAAACTGACACTGATCTTTTTGAGGTATTACGAGATAATATTAACGATATTTATACTCGACTAATTATTGAATTTATAATTCGATAAAATGGTAATGAAACATTTGATCATTTGTAGCTTATTCAAGGATCGATATGGAGAACAATGCGATTTAAACCACCGCCAGTTAATTCTTCAATTGGATGGCGAGTTGAATTTCGTCCATGTGACATACAATTCACAGATTTTGAAAATGCAGCAATTGCTTGCTTCATTGCATTATTTACACGAGTGATACTGAGCCTCAACTTAAATTTATTGATGCCATTAACAAAAGTTGAGGATAATTTAGATAGATCGCACAAACGTGACGCAATTAATAAAGAAAAATTTTGGTTTCGTAAAGATATAATGAGAAGCGATCTAAAAGCAAATATTTCTATTGATGATGAATTAGATGAATTCACAATTGATGAAATAATTAATGGAAAGACGGGTATTTTCATTGGAATTATACCACTGATGCATTCTTATCTCGATAATATGAATGTTGATACTGATACCCGATGCAATATACAACGGTATTTGAATCTATTTGAAGGGCGTGCTTCTGGAAAATTTATCACTGGAGCTGCGTGGATGAGGAAACAAGTAATAACACATCAGGATTATAAAAAAGATTCGGTAGTGTCTGACCGCATTAGTTATGATTTAGTCAAAAAAATTTATGAAATGCAAATGGATGGAATACCATGCGCCGAAATGTTTTCATGATAATTTGGATTATCACAATAGTAATATAGATTTATTATTCATATTAAAATATATACTGTTACAAATTTTCTCGCTGATATCGTACTGTACAGAAAATGGTGGAAATCCTCAAAGCACACAAAGCTATTGAAGAGTTCGATAAACACAATTTACAATAAAATTAATTCATCATTACTTTTCTTATTACAATCAAATGAAAAAACAAATCGGCTACTGAGTATGTTTCATTGAATCTCTATTAGTTCTATATGAAATATAGCAATTCCATAATACAGCGACAGACTGCACAACAAGAACTTGATAATGAAGAGGGACAAACGCAAAATTAACGAGTTGTACCATCGGCCAAACCTTTTATTAAAATTAATAAACAAAAAAAAATATATATATATATATTGGATGTTATATCAGCAGGAAAAATAGAATATTATGTTAATAATTGCTGAAACTATACCTTATAATTGTTGAAGAGAATATCTGAATATTCGCTTTTAAGTTTATTTTTAATACTGTTGAAGTCTTTGCTTTGCATGACACCAATGGAAGAGAGTAAAACAGCTATAAATGTTGGTGCAAATAATATTTGATCAGCAGCAACTTTTTTTATTGTCACAATGCCACCTTTGGATCCAATGTATTTGTCCAAAATTCCATACCATGTTCTCGTTGCCGGACCCTGGCATGATTAACAAATTTAATTCATTATGATATTCCAATTCATTTGGCATATATATTTTTATAGTTGTCCAATTATGTTATCACTTACGGCAATACAAAAACCAATTGCATAAAATTGTGCAGTACGAAGAAAATCCAGATCCTTTCGTTCTCGTTGTTCAATTAAATTTTGTGCTAATTGATCACCAATTGCCATAAGCCCACCTTGAAATAAACGCCTTGATTGGATAAATGACAGTAATAATTTAATTCATACCTAAGTAAATGAATAATAAAATAATTTACCAGCTTGAAGAGCCTGCATTCCTAATGGATATTTAATCAAAAGATTTTTGTATAATTTGTAGAGGCCACTCATGCTTTATATTTTATTGTAAGAGGTTATAATACGTCCAGTTACTTCACAATATTCGATACTTTATCATTAAATTTTTGTATGAATTGAAGTACTGTTTTTTCATAAATTATTTGGTACACTTAAAATTGTTAGCGATAATTAATTGTGACCACATGTCTCCCTTTTCGACATTCAATTTCCTCTCTACTAATTATTATATATTGGCATAAATGTATATATACGGCACTTCTCGCGTGGTTCCGGTTTTCAGCGCACGCAGTAGTAATAATTTAAAACGCGCGAATTCTTAAATAAAAATGCCCGCACAGTGCAATTAGGTAATAAAATTATCATGTCCATCAGTTATTTATAAATAAATATCCATTACTATTATCATTACGTATACTTATTATTATTCCATTATATATATTTATTGAATGTGACAATGAGCAATTAAATAGTATGAAATAATATATACCTATTGTCAGTCGACCCTGATGTTTATAAAAGGACATGATGTTCAGCACAAAGTGTCAGTGCGAACACAGTCGTACAATGCAGACGATATCAATTCAAAATAATTTATCATATTCCATTTTCGAATAATAAAATGAAAAAAAATAAGTATGAAATTTATGTGGGTGATTTTCGCCATTGTTGGTGCTTTGATTTGCCTGTGTCAAGGACAAGATTTGGCTAATATTTATATGGCATATTTACATCCTGCCTTCTACCTAACTACTCTAAAGTACATTTTTCCACATCATATATTCAAATATTAACTTATATCATAGCAAACAATGTTATATATTTAAATGTATACTTTTGTCTTTTATTGCATGAGAATATGATAAATATTTGGTGTTTGTTTTGTATTACTTTACTTTTTATACTACGTTACAATCAGTGTCATATATATTTTGCATCGTTTTTTTTTTTATTTAATCTTCTGTTTTTCAAAATGATGCAATGATGAGACAATGTGGCAGAGGAAGTAGGAATTTCAACATTATGGTCCGGGTGGTGGCCCAATTTGGCGTTATTATCTTGGTATATTTATACACATTTTATTTACTATACTTGGTATAAATACAATTTCACAATTTTTTTTGTTTCTGGATTCACCATACAGGACTATCAATTTCATAAACCATTATTGAGGAGATGCAATCAGAATATGGACAGACCTCATCACTTTTTTCTCGGGATACATTTCTTACTTATATGTTACAAATGTTTTTTTCTCCTTTTTTTTTCGTTTTTTTTCTTTTTTGCAACTGGGAGAAGGGATGAATATGATCGTAGAGGAGGTCAAGGCAATATAGGTTACAACATGTATGGCACAGCTAATGGAGATCGATCTTATCCAAACATTCCATCACCATATGGACGTGATGCTATCGGTAATGAATATTAATTGCTAAGTTTTATCATCATTAGAAAACCAAATTGTTATCAGTTTTATAATACTAATTTATTTTTATTTTAAGTTGGTGATGGCGGTATTAGAATCTATTAAGACATGGATGACTTCATAATATTGCGCATTTGACTGTAAATTATCTAATTAATAGCATTACCGAATTTTCTAAATGAAAATAATATCAATGATTACTTCATATCATTTCCGTGGAGATGATTGAAAAGATATTACATTACCATACATTAATATTGAATTAAATAATTGTGAAAAAAAAGAAAAATATAAATAATGCAATCTAAAATAGAATACGGTTTTACATTATTATTATTTTTTTTTATTTTTATTTGTATTGTGAAAGTGTAGCGAATATCCACTTCGCCGTAACTATACAACGTGTGTGTTCGCATAGACAACAAACTCAAAGTCAAAACCCATGCATGAGAATGAGTTCTTGGTAACCCTCCTTAATTGTTTTAGGGATTCCCCGAGCGTTCACGCGAACACCAGAGACGTTTCATATTTACATTTAAAAAATTGTCAGTCTTTTATATTATTATTGACTCAAAGGATATATGTATAGGAAGAGTAATACACATATTGTTATCACTGTCACGATCACATGTTGGATATTTATGCAATTATTGTTCAACCATCACATAAATGAATAAATATCTAAAAATAATAAATACTAAAAACATCATTGATTGTTGGTAAATTTAAAACTTTTAAATAATACAATAAGTAAATGTGATGCATAATAAAAAAACATGAATAAACAATTATTTTTTTATTCTGTAGTTGTTACCTACCCCACAAAATATTAAATTAATTATACGAAAATTTCAGCCCATTTTTATTATATTCTAGCGATAATTAGTTATGATCTTTGGAAATTGAATAGGAGAGGGGCAAAGTGAGAGGTGAATATTTACATATTTACGCCTAAGGGCAACTGGATTCGAGTATGTTAGTTCTGGTTTTACCGACTCTTCACATCTTCCTGTTACATGTATAAAATGCCAGAGCATCGTAAGCAAATCACCATTCAAATTTTTACGTGTGTTGGAGTACGAACGTTCCAACGAATACTATAAATAACCAAAAAGCTCAAATTGCTTTTATAAAATGTATTTTCGCATCATTTGTCTCATTGCGTTCACTGCAACAGGTATTATAATATTTATTGGCACAACTTGATTCCGAATATAATCATCAGTGAAATAATCATCAATGATATAATTATATATGTTATCTATAACAATAATTAATTAATGATCACTGATGTGTAAACTTTTCAAATAGCAGTTCGTACTGATGATGGAATTGTATTTCCGGGCGAGTATGGCACAAGACTATCACAACTAGCACCTGTCAGCCGACACATTTATCAACAAGATTTATCAGGACAACAAGATACTTCGCCATCAGTAGCATTCAATCCTGCGAATTATCGAAATATCCATCCACCTGGGTAAATTTCATTGCAATATTAATAAAAAATAATAATATAATTTACAGAGTTACAATGAGAAGTATAATGATTCGAGATATAATTCTTACAGATATGGCGGAAATCCATGTTATTATAATCGACCAAATGTACGGTGCTCACCATTGAGCAGTTTGAATGACAACGCAAAATCCAATGACCATTATGTTTATGGGAATACTAATAGTAATTCAAATGCCCATGCGAATTCAAATGCAAATGGCAATGGTGGAAGTGTTCACAGTAATGCTGGTGCATCATCACATAATGAATTTGGCAACAGTAATGCACAAGCCCACAGTCAACATCAAGAAAATAACAAGTATGATAATTATAATGACTACAGTCCTTATGATAATGCACAAAACCATGGAAGTGCGTCAAGTGCATCGAGCGCAGCGTCAGCATCATCTGGAATTGTTAATGGCGTGCCAGTTGCTGCTTCTAGCGCATCAGCAGCAGCTGCAGGATCAAATAATGGTAGAGGAGGATATGGTGGCAGTTCATCTGCTTCAGCATCTGCATCCGCATCAGGTTCGCTATCCGAACCTTATGGGTATTATCGCAAAATCAATCGTCCTTGGTTTTATGCAAGCAGAATAGGTGGTACCGATGATAAGAATGACAAAAACGATGATGATACTCGCACAACAGAGACTATTCAAGAGGAAAAAATTGTATTCGATGACAATTGAAATATCAATTTGACTTTTTAATTGATTATTTATATTAAATGTAAATGTCAATTTTGAATCGCTATCAATTGTATAGAGATAAGCTCCTCATATGCAGTTAATTTTTTGTTCTAATTTCAATTCGAATTAACGCTACTTTTTCAAATGTCTGGGTGGATAAAGATGATTATTATAAAATATTAATTATTCTAATGACACCAATGTTTTTTAAAATAAATGTACGCAAAAATATTATGATAATTTCGAAATAAATAACTTACTATTTCCATTTGAATTATCCAATCTAAATCATAATCGAATTGTATTTAAATGTATAAATGGCACGTGAAGGCCGATATACTCGTCACTTCTTTTCACTAACAGGAGCACATGACATACTCTTACAACACATATTTTTGTTTATACTATGTATCAGTTTGTTATAAATAGTACATATAAATAACTTTAATGATAAAAGTGGATAAGAAAGTGAACATGTAACACATTACCACACAAATACATTTATATATGTGAATAAATTCATTTTTATTTATATTGCGATAATATCAATATACAAAAACCTAATAAAATACGCGATGACGAAATAAAATATTTATAGATGGCATTTTACAATTAAATATCTCTATTACTATTACTTGATAGATCACAATTGAATGATTTTTTTAGTCATGCCGTAACATTGATTCACAAAACTGTTTGTTCATAGAAAATTGTGGACTTGAAAAATTTTTTCAACTCTTCAATTAATTTTTCCTGCCTCAACGTGATAAGTACCCTTGCCTTTATCATCAACTGCCGCCGAACTGCTGCTATAAACACCTTTACCACCATCAACTGTTCCACTCTTGTTCACCTCGGCAGTTTTATTCGCGGTGGCGTCGTCGTCAGCATTTTCACCAATACGAGAGAAAAGACTAGAAGGACATAAGTATAATTTATTATTATATCGTCAAGCATTCCTTAACACAATTTCTACTTCATGCATTAATTTTTTTTTTCTTTCATGCACATGCTAATAAATTGATATAATATAATCAAACATGGCTCACGAATCCATGTATGATGTCATCATGCAAATAATGACAGAAAGAAGAAAGATGGAGAAAAAAAAGAGACAATACAAATATCAAAACCGGTTTACCTTCATAGAACATCAATAATAAGTGAGATACAGTCGTCATAATTTTTGTTCTTAAACGACTCTCAAATGGATAATCAGAAATAAAAAACCAAACAAAAGGTATGTAAAAAGAAAATATTTGAATACTCACTCAGGTCCATTGTAATTAGAATTGGAGTTTGCATTGGCGTTTGCATGGGCAGTAGCCAATCCACCATTGGCATTGGCATTTGCGTTGGCATTGGCATTTGCATTGGCATTGGCATTGGCATTGGCATTGGCATTGGCATTACCAGCGCCACTGTAACCACCTCCGTATCCTGGTCCTTTTCCATATGCACCGCCACCTAATGAACCATCGGAGCAAAAATTCATATTCATTTCTGTGTTTTCCTGAATGTCAAGTCGTTCATGCAGTTGAAAATCTAACTGTCGTCTACACAGAAACTCCTTACAAGCAATAGTTTGAGGCGAAAAACATGGATCAATTTGTACAGGAAAGCCACCACCAAAATCACCTTTCCCATAACCACCTGAATATCCTCCCTGGCCAAATGAACCTCCTCCGTTTGAACCGCCTTGGCCATAACCACCTTGACTATAACCACCTTGACTGTAACCACCTTGGCCATAACCACCTTGACTAGATCCTCCATGATTGTATCCACCTTGGCCATAACCACCTTGATTATAACCTCCAATACCTCCACCTTGAGTGTAACCACCACCAACTCCACCCGGATGTCCTGCAATAATGAATAGTTATTTATGATTGTATATAATTGCCTCTAATGATTCAACCACAAATATGTATCATAATATTTTTTACCTCCACCATTTGCACTAGAGCCAGCAGTAGCGCCAGCACTGGCCGCAGCGTTAGAACTTCCACCACCGAGTCCACCAGAATTCTCCGATCCTCCATGTTGATATCCACCTTGTTGGAATCCACCTTGTTGGAATCCACCTTGTTGATATCCTCCCTGTTGGTAACCTCCTCGTTGGTAACCTCCTTGCTGGTATCCACCTTGTCCATGACCTCCAATTGGTCCACCAATTGGTCCTCCAATGGGCCCTCCAATGGGTCCTCCAATTGGCCCCCCAATTGGGCCTCCAATCGGGCCTCCAATTGGTCCACCGATTGGCCCCCCGATTGGTCCTCCTACACCGTGTCCTATAAAAGATCGACAATCCAGAATTCAATCAATATCCTCACTTCACTTCATGAAGAATACAAAATAATATAAATTTACCTAATGTGCCAGCATTGGCATTGGCACTAGCACTAGCAGATGCACCAGAATTTGCACCAGTAGAGCCTCCAACATGTCCGCCACCAACACCACCAGATTGTCCGCCTCCATATCCACCCTGATTATAACCTTCTTGAAATCCTCCTGAGTAACCTTCGCCTACACCACCCCCGTAGCCACCATTATATCCAGCGGAATTCCCTCCTGAATGTCCACCACTGGATCCACCTCCATAACCACCAGTATATCCACCGCCAGCCCCACTTGAATATCCTCCCGATTGTCCTCCACCGTAACCGCCATTATTTCCAGAATATCCGCCACCATTACCACCACCTAAATGTCCACCTCCGTATCCATCCTGACCATAGCCATCACTGAATATCACCGCGCCGTCATTGATAGCCGCAGCGTTTGCGTCAGCTGTGCCACCTCCACTTACTTTAGTGTCAGTTTTCGTATGTGTTTTACCGCCAACTCCGCTGGAGCTACTGGATGAGCTACTTGATGAGCTTGCAGAACGAGAATATCGCAAAGGTTCTAAATTAAAATGTTAATTTTCACAATTTAAATTGATACCATCAAAATAATGAAAATTGAGTAGAATAGAAATTCATGGTAATTGCGAGCCGATTGTATTTATGATAAGCCTAAAAATTGATCAATCAATCAATCAATCAGTTTTGAATTACCTGCGAACGCATAAGCGAAGAAGATTATGAAAGCCAAAAGACTGATATTCACTTGGAATCGTGCCATGGTGTGACTGTGCTCATCATTAACGAACTCGATGTTAATATACCAATCGTCTCCCACCAATTCTCCGTCTCGTTTGTCGTCCCTGATGCTGCTGCTGACGCACATGTTCCTTTGCTTCCTCTCCACTGTATTCGCACACCCAAATACAAATGGTGATAATGATATAATGTGCTCAAAAATTCCAAGTGTTCTTCGGCACATGCGTATATATTGACGGCAAGGTTAAATGCGATTGAGATTTCGAAACGTGCGTAATCATCATATATACAGTGTATTTATGATTTACAGAAGAAGAAATATATTTCAGTGTCAACAAAATCCCTAACTGAGATATATCAATGTTATACATGGAAGAATATATTTATTGAAATAGAATTGTAACATTTCATGCGTGGATTAAATTAGATCAGGTATTTATTTGATTAATAATAATTTTTAAATCAACAATTTGACATGTCAATATAAAGAGAAAAAAAATTTTCGAAAGATTATTCAAACAGGTTTATCCCGATTCGAATAATTTTGCGAATCTACTTCGGAAAAACCATGGTAGTTAGGCCTATCATCTCTGGATTTTCCAAAAGTCAGTCAACCATATGACACAGATATATAATTTTTTTGTTTCCCAACAATGTGTTGATGAATATGTAAATATAAAATATATATTTCTTACCATGGACTCATTAAATATCAAGAGATCATCATAGACAATAAAAAAACGATAAACTTGAACCCACAGCAGGTCATAAAGTGATATAATAGATAACCCTTAACATTCCATCACTCGTCCATTTTGAAAACGTAAGTCATCGTTTACGAAATGTTCCTAGTATATGTGAAATTGGGAACAAGGCAAATTGATTATTTTATTTTTATTTATGTAATATCATTGTGAGCATCAATAACCGGATTTCAAATCAAAATATTCAAATATAAATATTTTATTGTTAATATATGTACATAAACTCTATTATTCTTAATAACAGGAATTACCTCATTGCCATTGTGAGTTTGTGGCAGATCAAATCCATTCATCACTCAATTAATCTCTGAGAAAGATTACCTTCATCGATATCGCAGTATATCCATTCCTTCAATCATCTTATTCGCATCATTTATGCATGTACACATGTCTATTTGTTGCGTGGACTTTATTGTCGTAAACTCATGTGAGTTTTATCAAGGTTAAATCAAGGGAATTTCCCAAAGTACCGTTCCATTTACTCGCAAAATTTAATTCGTAATAAGTAATATAATTTTGTATTATGATTTTTATTGTTTTTGTTAAATAATGCTACGTTTTTTTTTTTGCAGTTATATTGTTTCTCCGAAGTAATAAGGATTTAAATCGTATATGTACATTACTATATTGTATTTTTATTGATCAACTGAAGCGAATCTAATGATTGATATTTGTATTTACGATGGCTCCTCATTGCCATTCACGTGATATTCTCCGTAACGGTGTTCGGATATATTATACATGTAATATGGGAAATTCCCCGGTAAGCAAACAGGTTTTTGGACTTCCAAGTAGTGAAATATATTATTATACTTTTATTTCCTTTTTAATTCGGCACTGTCGTCATTACAAATGGATATAAAAAATTTTACTGACATTTAAAAACATAAATATGTACCTTATTTTTTGAAATTGTATATCTGTATAAAGCAATATAACTTCCTGATTCTATTTCAGTTGAGTTATTTTTTTACTTTATCAATTGAAAAAACAAAAAAAGTTTTCTCGCGTCAGTGAGAATATTGCTCATCAGCCGTTTCAAAACATCAACAAATGAGATCATTAGACACTATTTATGTAGTCATTTTTTTGATATCTTTTTTTTTCTGTATTGAGCTATTCCGGGTAATTAAAAGTGCTCATTTTTATGTAAGAAAGAGGATCGTTGGATAATGATTACGAGTTGGCTCAACCCTGTTTTACATTTAGATGGTCTCAAATTATTTCCCACAATCTGTCATGACGCAGAAGGACGTATGTGTATATGAAATAGACATTGATGTGAGTAAAATATTCTTCACTTTGCAAAGATAATTTCCTTATTTATATTTGTGCAATTCTCGCATATTGCATCATAGTAAATTATCAATTGTTATCGCGGATGAATTAGCGAAATAAACTCAAGTTTTTTGTTCACCTATGTAATAATTTTTATTCCATTGTCTTACAATAAGTTTTTTTTATGTCTCCGGCATTTAACGATAACTACAAATGTTCTTTCTTCCATCTTATTATCACATGCAACAAAAAATTGCTGTGAAATCATACGATTTTTCATTGAAATGTGCTTAAATCAAATAACGATCTTCATCAATTCTGGTTGGCATTAATGTTTTCATTCATATCCAATTTTTTTTTATATTTAAATCCTCATTCAAACACTTATTTTCTTGGACAATATATATAATAGTAATATGAAACAATGTATACGTATAATTGTTTATACTTCAAGCTGCCCCTAGAATCACTTAAAAATGTAAAAAAAAAAAACAGAAAAAATAGAAGTATTATTTGTCTGAGAGAGTAATTGAAGAGATGAAATTTTTTCAACTCATTCTGTTAATTCAAGGCTTGATATAATTTGTTATTGTGCGAGGAAAAATATGGTGATGTGACTTCCATCAAATTTAGTCCGAATACACAACATGAAAAATTGAAACACATTTATTCAGAATAGTACGAATAACTGAATAATTCATAAACAAAAAATTAATGATGTCTTGTAACCCACTTTTAATCGTGACATTATTAAATGTGATAATTTATAGAATTATTATGTGGAATAATTAGTTCGTTCGATGGTATTTGTACCTAAAGTCTTTATCTGATGCCTCCCAGTCTTAGCTTATCAATTGTTTGAATTTTACAATGATAATTATTATTATTATGTATGAATGTATATGTAAAATTTGCGATATAAGAGATAGAAAAACTAAATTTCTTTTTTCGTTGTCTTTTACTCACATTAAAATAATATAAACCTTCATATAAAATTCTCTAAATTATTTTCCTTCGTTTTCAATGAAAGAAAAACACCTATTATTAATAGTCGAAACATCAACAAAATTATTATTGTCCCATTGTGAAAGACATAACTTATAAACTCGAATTAGACTATCAAATGTAATTTCAATATTTTAATTGTTCAAAGTTTCACGATCCCTCTTTTTTTTTCTTATATTTTTTTGTAAATAATATTTTTCGTTGCGTCATTTGCTTATTTATAAAGTATTCATGCCATTGTTTATTGGATTCTCTCGAATTTTCCAATGTTTTTTCATTATTTTTTTGAAGGCCGCGACATTCATTAAAACATGAATTTTTTTTTGTTTTGATTGCTCATATTTTAATATAATCAAACAAAAACAATATTGCTTTTCTCAATGTGCCGATAGAATCGATGTTAAATCAAGAACTTATAACGAATTAAAGGAAATTACGTATTACTATTCACATTGCTTAAAATTTCTCGAATTTCATTGAATTGTCAATTAAATTAAGAGCGACATGTCTTTCTAATTATCAAAAATTTTCTTTCTGTGTGAAATTAATGGGAATGTGGCTTTGCTGTGTTGCACTTCTTATTACTTCCATCCACCTGTAACAGAAAAAAAAAACAAATATCCACGATTATTATAAATCTCAAATCCATGGAAACATATTGAATGTAAAAAAAACCAATCAATAACTCTACTCAATGAAAAACGAATCATGAATATATATATATATTTGTTTACCTGCCAAATGTGAAGTCACTCTCAGCTCTGAAGTAATAAACATGATTTTTAAATTGTAATTTAAATACAAAATCTTTATTAATGCCATCTTTGTCAGACGGTGTTGTGACAGAGTAACCAAGAAGTGGCAAACTTGCTAGTGGAAAATCATCCTGATGTGATTTGTAGAAAAATAAAGAAAAATTTGTGAATACAACCCAAAGTTTTTGCCAACCATTGCTATTTTTAAATTTTCTCAATAGAAATCCACTCAATTGATTTTGAAATGCCCGAAGTTGATCGCTATAACTAATACTTCTATTGCGGTGCCAACAAACATGTACAGTTGTGTCGCTTCTCTGTGATGTTTTTGCACCACCGCAACTCGTTCGGTCGAGTTCGAGCCCAACTTCATCAGTGGATCCCAAAACTATTGACAAACAAATAAAAGTAATAAAAAGAACCGTTTGTATGTTTCTTGTTTCCTCTTTTGATATATATTTATTCTTTTTATACTTACTGCATGATTTTAAACTCAGATATGGTGTTTTGCCCTCAAGAGTTTCTGCTTGGGCGATTGCCATATTCAAGTCTTCCAACCATCGTTCTTTCTCTTCTTCATTATTTGCTGCGACTGTCAGCGATCTACATAAAATAAAATGAAAAAAAAAAAATCCGTGAATATAACAACGATATTATTGTGTTGCAGAAGAAAAAAGTTAAAATAAAGGAGCTTTCAGACACTTACTGATTACATTGTTGTATTACAAAGACGTAATCCGTTCCCGTTTTATTATCTCCATCTTTTATTGCCATCCCCTTCAAAGGCAATTGTTCGTGCACGCGAAAACGTTGTGTTGGCTGTTGATTGCGGAATGTACAAAGCAAAATGTCGGAAAACTAAAAAGAAAACGAGAAAATAAAAATGAAAGCACAACTTAATCAATATTTATAGACCGATTGGGATCATTAACGGGAAATTTGTTCTTACTAGAAAAAACATTCGTTGTTGAAAACCCTTGTGGCTATATTTCTGTAGACATCCTTGCCGAATAAATCTTCGTCCTTCCTGTACCAAATTGTCGAAGCCATTAATATCCCTCTGCAGTTCACATAGTTGAACAAGATTCTCCTGTACCAAATTCCAAAGATAAATAAAAATTTTAATGATTTATCAAAACTTTTCGCTTAACCGAATGAATAATTCTACAATAATTTATTTACCGCTTGATTGAGTACAGTGAGTCCTTCAAGAAGTGTTTCTCCAAGTCTGTCTCTTGCTGCAAGGCAATCTTCAAAATCGGTATGATCCTTCGGATAATGATCCAATAATCCTGAAAATTATTATTCAAAACAATAGGGAAAATCGTTGCCACTCATATTTATATGTAAAAAATATTTTAGAATAATAAAAAAGTAGAAGAATCCAAAATACATACGGTCGATAATACTGTTATAATGCAACAATCGTTGCAATGGTTTCAATAAAAATGAGCTGAGTGGTAGATAGCAGTGTTTCTGTGCTTCAAATTCGCGACAGAGCTGATCAAAACGACGTGATGAACGTATTGAGTATTCCATTTTCTCAAGTACCGGTATAAGATGCTCTAAATATTGATCGTAAAGTGGAAGCACATTTAGTAAAGTGTTGTACAAAAAATCGCCGATATTGTGTCGGGCGTTGCTCTCCCATCGCGCCAATCTTGCTTCCATCTCTTGTAAACACGGCCCGTGTGCGTCTGCAAGTAACTCTATTAATCCTACCGCTGATTCGCCCTCAAGATCTGCTTCACGTGCTACTTCCTCTCTAAACCACTGGAATAAATTGAAAATATATATATACAAATATATTTATTGACACGTATAATTATATCCAATAATTGCATTCAATTGAAAACGAAATTCTTTTATCAACAAGAACAAAATAAAATAATTAATTTACCACATTGATGACATCCAAGTCCTTCTTGTATGTTCGCTCTGTCATGAGAAGCTCTTTGGCAATGTAGTAAGCTTTATCGGTGGGCCATCGCTGGATTCATTAAACAAATTAAATATTTGTTGGAGAGATATTTCAAAAAAAAAAATGATTGAAAAAACAATAATAGTAACAATAATAATAGGCTTGATTATGAAAAGAATTTACCTTGGCTTTTTTTATCTCCGGATCGTCTATTTCACCATTCTTCAAAGTTTTCTCGGGACTTAGATCCGGTGTATTTACCACATTAGCATTGATATTTGTGTCAGCAATTCCATTCGCTTGCTTTTCTTGTTTGCCGTCGACATGAAAAGAGTTATTATTTTCACCATTGGACGCTGGCGCTTGTACTTTGTCATTAAGTTCCTCGCCATCTGCAATTGAATTTCAAATAAAAAAATCTTTTTTATTTTGGATAAATGGCGATGTGAAAAAAGTAATAGCATGAATGAAAAAAAGGAAGATTGAGGCTAACTGGGGACATATATTCATGCGATATGGCAGCACTTTTTCCGGATATTCTAACTGGAGAACAAAAATATTTATATATATATATATATATATATTATTTACATCATTTTTCCATAATATCAATTTTAATTAGCGCAATATTAACATGCACCTCTTATGTTTTCATGCATAATTTCGGCTAAAATTAAATCAATGATAGTGCGTGTTTACTCGAAAAAAAATATAAATATAAGTTGCCACAGATATTTCCTGTACGAGGTTTTTATTATGCATGGAATAAAAAATTTACTATTCGCTCTTTTTTTTTTTTTGGAATTCCTCAAAAAATATATATATAATTTATCGGGCATGATAAAAAGGATAATTAAAAACAGATGCAGCTACAGTCTGTATTCCAAGACTTACTAAACATCGATACGAAGAAAAACAATATTTTAATTTTCTATTACACAGTCAAAGGTTTTTTTTTCTTTTTCTTCACTTGGGATATTACTCACACTTGGGCATTGTCATCCAGCCGACCAACAATTCCAGGAGTGCGATTTAAAGAAAGATGTATATAAAAGTAAAATAAAGAGAAATAAATTCATCCTTGCAAAGAAGGATTGGCTATATGTAATGAAAAATGAAAGAGAAAAAAATTGATTTCATAATAAAAATATACACAATTTGTAACTAAATGAAGATAAAAAAAAACGAAGAATAATATTGAGGAACAAAACGAAGAATTCAATTATCTACATAAAATTATGGACGCCTGTAAATTGACTTTGTATATAATTTATTAATGTCATAGTTATGTATCAATAATCAATGTACAATAAATTCCCTACGATTTCATTGGTTTTCATTTTCCTTCGCTTTATTTTTTATTTTACTTCACCATCACCGTCTTTTTGACTATCATTATCGTGTGTATACTCGAGATAATTATTTTACACAAGAAATAATGACCTCCTACTTTGATTCATCCAATAACGAATAGTTTTATTTAACAAGCATCGTTTTTATCATTATTTTTCATCATTCGTTTTTTTTTTTTCCTGGGTTAAAAAAATCGGCACGACCATTTTATTTTTTTGATATAATTTCGTTGTCGTGCCGCTGTTGCATCCTTCATAATATTTGCCAAAAGACAAACGGGTTTATTGACAAGTAACTTGTATCTGTGAAAGATCATGTGTATTGATGCCTGCAGTCCATATTACAATTATGGATTATAAACTAAATTTAATAACAATCTTCACTTTTAAGATCACCCTTACGATGTAAAACTTATATACTTGTGCTATTTATTAATATGCTTGTTTTATTTGTTTCTTTTTATTATTTCTTCCTCTCACATTTAATACCGTAATTTCTTTGAGAACACGGTAACAATAGTTATAATGTAATTGATGATATAACAACAATGATGATGATAGTGATTAATAAATATCAACGGTGCCAAGATGAATAATTCGGGAATCGATTCTAAATTTTTTCTTTTTTTTTTATTTTTTCTTTTTTTTGTGTTGAGAGAAAAATTCAATATGTATATCAATCTTGATTCAATTATTATTCCTTCTCTTAAATTTTTATTATTGTTTTTATTAATTATTTTTTAAACTTGTCGAAAAAAAATTCATTTCAAGTAAAAAATTTGTTTGTCACGATGACATAAAGATTTTTTAGGTGAGAATGGATCAAAAGGGGTTAATAAGAATCAACTATAGAACATGCCCAAATACCTATAACAAGATGTAGTACGAAATGTATATCGAATTAAGGGGCGATCAAGGTATTGAAAAAAAAAAAAATTAAAATGAAACTTTCTCTTCAGATTGGAATGTCCTAAAAATAGAATACTTTTATTTTTTGATAATTTACTCCTACGCATTCCTATAAAGAGTACTGAATTGTGGTTACAACAGTCAACAGGTGGTGATTACTTAGAAGTCAAAATAGAAGACAATATTTAGTCAACAACAAATATATAGATATATATTTATTTATATATAAGGGAGAGAAAAAAAAATCCTTTTTTTTATGTTTAATAGTTCGTGTGTTATAATTTTTAAAAATAAATTTTTCTCATTCATTGATACGAAAGTGTATCGTGTGACTAATAAGTAAACAATAAAAAAATTAAAAAAAAATTAAACATATTCAACGATTAAAAATATATAGAATGTAAATTCCAGTGAAATTGTGTCAATAAGTGTTGCAACTGTGATAATATTAATTAGGGTCGCTACGTAATGGTTCACAGGTGGTTATATAGTAAACAATCCAATCAATCGATTTATATAGATGCGAGGAAGCTCAGTACCACACAACACAGAAGAGAGAAAGAGAGTATAATGAATTATTTATATTTATATACATATACATTAATATTATGTATGTATGTATGTGAAGCAAACATCTACCTATTATATAGTGATATTGTGAAATGGGATGATAAATAAATAATGATTATGGAACAAACCGTTAATTCAACGATATGAGATATATAGTAAAATGTATGGTTCACATTTAACACAATATTTGTTCAATATACTATTAATTATACTAATAATCACCTACAAAACAAGCATGGATAGAGAATGAAAATATTCTTTCAATATGAATAATTAACAAATAAATTATCTAAATATTTATATATGACACCTTAAATATTAAATACTTGAAACTTAATGATTGTGAAAAATAAAATTTAAAGATTGTCAACTTGACTATAGAGGGGGGGATATGGAACAAACATATCGAGAAATTTATATTTACAGAATTGCAGGATACTTTTCTTTTTATTCCAAGCAGAGAAATAATTTTTTCTCAATGGTATATAAACAACTAAACATAACTCTCTCTCTCTCTTCCTTTCTCCTCCTCTTTGGCATGACTTTTCCATTTCTATAATTTTGTAACTGTGTGACGAAATAAAATGAAAATAATGAACTAAAATGAGTAATCTAAAATGTATTTTATAGTTATAATGATAAATAAAATTGGTGATAGTGTGAAAAAATATACATGTATGATGCAACTAATTGAATTATAATTAGCTAAATGATGAATAAAACAAAAAGAGTCTATGGAGATTTCACGTTCAAAACTTTATCTTTCAGAAAAGTGCATTTGATTAAAGGAGATAGATATTTTTGTTGTATTTTCATTTCTGTTTTTTTTTCCCTTCACAGTGTCGTGATACGTGGTACTCAGCTCTTTAACTATTACACCCTTGTTCATTCTGATTAAAATATTTTTTTTATTTATTACTTTTTTTTTTTTTTTTGAAATTTTCATCCCGTGTACTTTTGCATTTTTCTTTCCGTAACATGCTTTTTTTATTATTCTTTTTTTTGCTTTCATAAATATCCCATTGTAATACCCCTCCACGATTGCATCTCATTCTGGATATGCTGGCAAGAACCGATTAGTCAGTGTGCGTGGCGTTGCGTGAACCATTACGTTACGCACCTGGTTGACACGATATGGTACATGCCAAGCTGGTGAATTCACGTATCCATTTGTATAGTTCCATCGGTTGTAATCACCACCTGTCAAAACGTTACGCTAGTATTCATAAGGATGCTATACTCGAAAAAAATTTTTTCATCGCAATATTTCTCTCAATATGATCATATGAAATCAATACATTTGATCAATTAATTTCAATGAAATGAGAAAAAAAAGAAGAAATTGATAATAAACTCAATGAAAAATTACTTTTCAGCAGAATCAACCAATTGTACCTATACCTTGTTCTCTATAATTCAATTATAAAATGTTTTTTAATAATTGCCTATAGACAATTTCACAAGTACATATATTTTATGTATGTCTATCGAAAGTATACATATAATATGTGTACTTTTGTTTTGAAATACAATATATATGCGCGTGTGAGTTGAAGGGCTTTTGTGAATGTGTGTGTGTGTGTGCTTATTATTTAAGAAATTGTTAATCGTAATTGAATTACAGTATTCAGTCGTTTTCTAAATGCGGGAGTGGACAATCGGACGTTATAAAACAAAATAAGGAATTAATGAACAAATTAATATAAAATAAATCAACAACTGATTTATTGAGATGAAAAAATGATAATGAATCAATATTTTTAATAAGTTAAATGTGCAATGTGCAATGATGATTGGGTTCTGCAAACGATGCAGCAGATGCAATTATTATATATATTCAATATGGAAAAAGGAAAATGACGATAATTACAAATTAATTTACAGGTCAACCGAAGGGGCTTACATGATAATTGTCTACATATGAGTTAACCATAAGCCACTGGTATAGATTACAGAATAGAGGGAATGGTTAATACTGTGATTTCTCACTTGTCTCACTCTTATTCACCTACGTAATATAAATACGAAATTGCATGCCCCGAAATTAATAAAAAAAAATGAAAAAAAAAAACTAAAACTTTTTGTTTTGCTCACTTTCGACTAGAACAACACATGTTTTTTTTTTTTTTTTTTTTCTGTAAGAATCTATAAATTATTATTTTAATTCCTTATCCAAACAATTAAATTGTTCATTCAATCATTTATTTCATACACTCAATTTTTTCTAATAACTCCACATAGAAACATTTTGACCCTCATATGTATATATGTATATAAACAAATACTCCATTGTAAGAGAATTGCATTATATATTGGTCTCAAAATGTGTATTGATTTGTGTTTCTCTTTATAATCCACCCAATTCCCAAATTATTATAAATCTAAACACCTTGCAATTCCCTTTAGTAGTTATGATGCAAGTCAACATCGATTCGGCACTCAACTCCCACGCGATTTTCATTGACCAATTTTTGTTTTTGCTTTTTTTGTTCTCGATAAATATTAGTGTAACAGATGAAAAGTAAAATAAATCGATTGAATATTACGATATTATGACGAATATGTGTGCGTATAGAATTTGCCCGATATAATTAGCTGGACCACCCACATTTCGATGATGCAATTTAAACGTTATGTTTCAATGTGTTGATACCAGAGGGAGACATATTTCTTTTTTTTCTGTTTAGAAATGAAGGCGCATTTGGTGCTGCGTCAAAAATTCAGAATTCATAATGGCACGAATTATCAAAGACGTTTAATTAATCTACTAATTGAGCAACTTGATCATTCATTTTCAATGTTTCTCGGTTTTATTTATTTTTTTTTTCAATGTAAAATTTGAATGTAAATCGCTCCCGAAATCAAAATGAATCTCTTCTTCTTCTATTTTAATTATTTTATTTATTTCTCGTTTTTTAATTATTTTTGGTTACCCGTTTGCCATTGTCGATTCAGGGAGATATGAACCGAAATGACGATCGACGCGCGATTGCGATGATTGTCAATCCTCTCCAAAAAAAAATTCGATCAACGTCAATTCTATTGTTTCGTTTTTATGCATTTTTTTTTATCCTCGCTTATGGTTTAACCATTTTAATTCTCTTTTCCTCTTTCTTATATCGATCAATATTTATAATAATATGCATCATAATTTGCCCATTAATAAACACTTAATTCTATTGAATACTTCATCGGAAAGTCCTAACTACAAAAAGCCTAGGGCTGTATATAATACCTCTTTTTTTGTTTGTTTATTTCTCTACTGCACTAACAAACTGTCCTCTAATCTAACAATTTTTTTTTGCACTCCC
Organism: Galerucella tenella; assembly: GCA_910591685.1. Taxonomy (NCBI): domain Eukaryota; kingdom Metazoa; phylum Arthropoda; class Insecta; order Coleoptera; family Chrysomelidae; genus Galerucella; species Galerucella tenella. The sequence continues at coordinate 61,802 of CAJUYH010001880.1, forward strand.
GTCTTTACCACAACGTAAAAACATTTTTTTTTCCTTCCTGCCTTTTTGGGCACTACCTGGTAAATGAAACATTTGAGTAATCTCAAACAGTGAAATTCAGATAAATTTTCGGATGTAAAAGAAAAAAAATTATGCTTTTATCCCAACCATCCACCCACTTCCTATTCATCTCTCCACGCTCCTCCAATCTAAATATTGCATCTTCAATTCCTGTATCTCGAACACTTTGACACACGCAAGATTGCTTTAATGTGAACGTTTGATAAACCGTTCTTCTATTGACATTGATATCTCGTTGTCATCAGTCTCTATAAACCTCTCACATAATAAAATTAAAAAATTGACACATCACATCGTTATTAATTATTTCTTCCACATTCACCGCGTTTATCGTCATCATCATGCTCATCATTATCAACATTGATATTTTGCTCAGTGAGTAAGGGCGGGGGAATAGTCGTAACATCAAAGCTCGAATCCGTACTCGATACAATGTGTCCGTCTTTAACCTCCAAATCTACTGCAACACGATGTCGTCTCTTAATATTCTGTTGTCTCTTTCTTCTAAATGCACGTTGACTTCTATCGGGGGTGTGCGCAGGACTGTCCATACTTGATGATGTGTCACCTTCACTTTGTGGACTTCGATTTGCCGAATAAGTCATTGTTTTTGTTCTAATTTGTGCGCGAATTTGCATTGGAGGACTTGATGTCGTTGATTCACCACTAAGACTCGTTGTAGAGTAATACGGTGTCGATTTAGCTCTAATAGGTACAACCACTGGCCGCTCAGTAGACCGAGTTCCATGTCGATCATGAACAGGCTCCGAGTAACCGCGATCAAATTTACGACTATCTTTTGGTTTATCATCAGCGAGATTTACGCGAGGCTCCTCAAAACTCCATTCATCATCACCCGAACGTGATCTTGACGCTAAATCTGCATATCTTTCATGCATATCTTCTGAACTATCACCCGGACTCACTTTCATTCTCGTTTGATCGCCGGTAATATATTTCATTGCCGGCACATTGTCATACAATTGATCTTCTTCATCTTCTTCGGGTATTGGCCCAGGAATACTCGGCAAAACTCCAAATTCTTCATCTTTATCAACACTATCATCATAATCACTGTGAAATGTTATTTGTGGTGGCGAAATATCTGTATAAACAACAATATTATTTTGATCATCGTCAAAGCGTCGTCGATGTTCATCAAATTGACTCTCAACAAATTTTCTCGCTTCATCAAATTCATCTCGATTATCATTGTCATCATTTATTTCCACCAAATATTCGCAATCATTAATATCATCGTTTATAAAACTGCCACCACAGGCATTATCATCAGCTAAATTTTCACGAGAATCTGTCGGACTTATCTGTTGACATTTTGAATTTGGCCTCATACTCGTGACACTTTTATCCGATGTTGTTGTATCACTTTGACTCTTTTCCGTTGCCATTACTGAATAGTATTGTTGTGGAACAACAGTTGTGCTACCAGACCAATCAGAAATCGATGCGCCCAATTCAGCCAATGAATTATCATCGGATTTCGTGCCCGAATATTGACAATATTGACGCACTGTATTGTTCGAACTTGACCATTCGGACATTGACAGACCCATTGATGTATCTTCACTGTGCGACGAGCCTGTTATATAAGAGTTACTTTTTGGTTTCACTACAATTTTAACTGTTCCATCACCAGTTGTAGCAGAAGTTGAACTCGGACCGTCTTCCATTAATGCTGAATGTAAATCATCCTGCAATGTTCGATTCTCATCGCTTGAATCACTATCATCCCCGACTCGTGGAGTTTCAGTGCTATCAGTCACTGTGACTTTAACCGCCTCTTCCGGTTTTATTTCCATATAAAATGTTTCTACATGACTAACAAGCGGTGCATCAAATAAAGGTGAACTCGGTGGCGATGGCCAATCCTCAGATGATTGCAATTGCAATCGGGACCTTCGTAATCGAGGAGATTTCATGTCGTCATCTAGTGCGCTTGGCAAGTCTATTGGAATGTCCGGTAATTCAGAAGATGTTCGACGATCGTCCGAGACTGATGGCAATGCAGTACCTGACGGCGGATCGGAAGATAGAGATGGTTGATGATCGCTAGATATTAATGACTCATCATCGAGACTCGGTGATCTTGATGACGGTTTAAATGAATCCTCAATATCACTTTTATCCTGTTCTGAGGTCGTTGAACGCTCGGATATTCTTGATAATGTTCTGGACAACGCAAATGCACCATAATTCGCCATAATTTCTGGATTAATTGTGTAAACCAGCGCACCAGGATAGTCCGCGAGATCTTCCTGGCAGTTGTTCTCATTTTGCCCACCATTATTGTCCCCAGAATGCAATTGATGATGATTATTGTCATCCGCTGGGATCCAACCAGCATCTTCTAAACTTGAACTCGCTGAACTCTCAAGCGGAAATGGTTTCCAGGTAGAAGTCATTTCCATTTTTGGTGGTGGATGCGATCCGCTACTACTTTCATCCTCCAGCGAAGCTTCTCTCAAACTTTCTTTGATCATTTCAATTTCACTATGATCGACAATTGTTTGTATAGCACCAATACCTAATGTACGTGCAATGGAAATTGAACTGGAATCAGGATCTTCTCGATCTGGCGTGTATGTATTTGTGTCCTCACTGCGTGATCGTTCAGTGCTCAATCTTGATTTCCTATCCACATCTAAATTTCTTGAACTATCTGAAAAATTTTTGTTCATTGGTTCATCCTCTGGCAATTCTTCGGCATATTCCTCATCCTCCTCCTTACGCATTTCTAAATATTCAGGTGTCAATTCAACTTCAACAAGAGTTTTCTCGTCCATTTTATCAATGTAATCTGGCGATGATAATTCACTGGCGTCATCCATCTGGACTTGAGCATCAAGTGCATCGAGTGTATCTTCGCTCGTGTCTCCCGAATCTAAACGACATTTTTCCTGTTGTTTCGCATTGAAAATTGCCTGATCGAGAATTTCATTTTCATCCTCGCTCTGCGTATCATCGACATCCGAGCATTCTTCAATCGAAATTTGTATCGGCGATCTCATTATATTTATTGTATCATTACCATCATAATAATCTACGGGAATTTCGATTTTTCCTTCAACTATACTTACAGTAACGTTTGGCACATCATCACGTTCAATGGAATCTTTTGGAGTGTCATCGTCAGTTGTAATTGGCAATGATGAACCAATTCCTTTCATTTTACGTTCATTATTTTTTTTCTCACCATCTGAACTTTCAGTGCTATTCGAGCTTTCACCTTTTTCTCGTATGTCTCGTTTTATTGAATCATTCATCGAAGCCATTCCGCTACCATTGTCGGGGATGGGCTCAGGCTCTGATGATTCTACTGAACTCTGATCAATAAATCTTGTAACAGGTTCAACTGGAGATTTTTCCGACGATTCTTTCGATACTTTCGCAATTGAATACTGCCTTACATCCTGTTCATCAGGAATTAAATCCGGGCACATTGTAATATCTTGAAATTCATTCAACGGTGACTCTAAATATTGTGCTGAGGGTTCAGTCATCGATAAAGAATCGGTAAAAATTTCTGGAACAGTTGTATGATCAATACTGTCAGATTTATTATTTGATGATGAATCAATATGAGTTGGTTTCGCTTCTTCACGTCTTTCAACTGCGTTGAGAGTAATTATTTCATCACTTGCTCCGTTTACTGTATCATCTTTACCGGAAAATGCATTATTCGGCAAAAGTTTAGGTGGAGGAAGTATTGATGCGTCCAAAGACATTGCACGTCGTTGCGTTGTTGATGATTGTACTGCACTTTGACGTTCTAATCCACCTGTTGCACTTTCCACAGATGAAGCCAGTTTCGCTATATCAAATAGCGTTGTAGTCTCGGATTTTCGGGAACATATTGGCATGTTGCGTTTGAAATTTGCTATATTATCCGTGATTTTTGTTTCTGTTTTTTCTTTTACGCGAATTTTTGATTCTGGTATCATCTGTTGTTCCGCTATTGCAGCTTCAGATTCGTACATGTCTTTTATTTCTTCTTCAACAATCGCATCTTCGTCTATGAGTACTGGAAGACTTTTTTCCTCAGCTGGGCTTCGTAAAGGTGAGCGCGATGGGGATCTTCTGTTTGGTGATATTTTACCATCCAGTGATTTCATTCTACTGATTTTCTTTGGCGATACTTTATCGATAGAATCTTTTTCGGTACTTCCAAGGCTTTTCGATATTCCCAATGACTTTGGACGTTGTTTATCATTTAGTTTAAAAACACTGATGCTCTTCATTAAATCATCATCAACCGATGCAGATTTTGCCCGTGTCTTTTTTTGTTCATCGTCTTTGGACAGAGAAAATGAACGATCCGACAATCGTGTAACAGATTTTGATCTGCCTTTTTGAACAATACTTATCTCAGGTTCAACATCTGTCGAATCAATTATTATTATCTCTTGTGGCATTTCGCCCAATTTTAATTTGGATTTATCAATTTTGGACGAAGCTGTTGGCACACGTGATTCTTTCGAGCCCATTTTTTTTAACGGCGGTTTATCACCTTCAAGTGATTTTGATTGCTTTTTGAAATTTTTCTTTGGTTCAGATTTTGCTTTTTTCATTTTTTTTGGCGACACATCTTGCAGAAAGTGCTTATTCTCCACTTCAGGCGATAGAAGTGTATCAATAGGTGCTTTCTCCTCGGCGAGCGACAGCGATTTTGATCTCAATGGTTCGGCGTGCGGACGCAGCATAAATGGATTAAAGTCAGGTACTTTTAGAGAGTCCAATTCAAATGCTGGTTTTACTGGCACGTCATCCAATGGTAAATCAGCAACAGGATCAACAAAATCATCGAATCCCGTGTCAATTATTTTCGGTCTTGAAACTTTGGTTGGTGAATTTTTACTTATTTCAGAAAATCGCGACTCAATTCTGTCTAAAATACGCTTAGTTTTCTCAGGAATACTCGGTTTTTCCAGTGTTTTCAGTTTGTCTGTCGTTTCTTGGGATGAAGTAACTGGTGGATTTGGTGAAATTGATTCATTACCGTGGTCTAATTCAATTTGTTCTGCCACATTTTTTACAATTAAATGATCTTTAGGCGGAAGCGGCGGCTTGGCAGAGCCTTTAATTGGAATTTCTGGTAATGGAATTTTTTCAATACTGTCCTGTTTCTCCAATGAATTATCTGGTACTTGCAACCGTTCTTTTTCACGTCTTTCAAATTCATGTTTCATTTCCATACTGACAATATCAGCGAAATCAAACACATTTTTCAATGACGATCTCTCGGATTCTGAATCTCTCGGGCTCACATCCGGTGATTTTTTCTTCTTTTCCATTACCGCTTTGATAGTGACCGGTGAATCGGTGGGAGATTTTTTCGGTGATTTTTTATCCACCACCGAAATAATCATGACATTTGTATCAATTGACGATGATTTAAGTTTTTTCTCAACATTTGATTTCCCAGCGATTGATATTTCATTTTTAATTTTATCCATCGACAGTGACTTGATTGGAGATTTAGATGGTGATTTTAAAATACCCGGTGGTAGCGATTTCTCCGAGGATATATGAATTATTTTCGGCTCAGTCGGCGACAGTTTCGGACTAAGTGCTTTTGGTGATTTTAATTTATCAGGACTGACTAATATACTCTTTGGCCTTTCCTGTGATAGTTTAGTAATAGGATTGGGCGTCGGTGGTAATTTAGTCAAATCCAATAATGAAACATCGGTGACTTGTTTAATTTGCACTTTTCCAAGTTCTAATGATTTAACAGGTTTTAAATTTTTTCCATTGTCAGTCTCGGATTTTTCTTCCGACGCAGTACCATTCATTACATAACGTTTATTAGATGTATATGGCGTGTCGATATTAGTTTTATAACTTGATGGACCTTCAGCGAATGCATTCTCATCACCCGAATCCGCTGGTGTAAGATCAATTGACTTTTGATGCATCAACATGTGTCGTTTGCTGTTTGAGCCAATTCTTTGGCGCCCAGGATTAGGATCACTCTTCGTACGTTCTACTGGAATATGTCCCGGTAAAATGTTGTCATCAAAACCTAATATTACCCCGCCAACAACTTTAGGATCATATTCCCCAAATACCGACTTAGGTTTCACACTTTCTCGTTCATTCGGAATGCCAATAATTGTGTCCGTTCGTGATTCCATAAAAATTTTTATCTGACGTTCGCGTTCACGTCGCTCTTCCTCTTTTCTTGCGCGCTCCAAACTCCGCCAGTCATCTCTATCCCGCGGTATATCCACCTCCTTTTTTTCCTTTCGATTTTTTCTGTCCTTTCGCTGTGACGCTGATTTCTCATTGCACCTCAACTCCTTATTATCCGAACCAACGTCAAAGCTTCTTCGTTCACGTGAATCCAATCTCTCTAAGCTGCGTCGTTCTCGCGAATCCATTCGACCAATACTTCTCCGATCACTTCCACATCTTTCACTCTTTTTATCGCCAGTTCTACTATCCATCGAATCATATTTCTCCATAATTTTTTTCTCCAATGAATTTAAACGCTCAATAGTTCGTGGATCGAAATCAAATGTCGGTTGTTCACATAAATCCAATCGTTCAAAACTCTTTCCACGCAATTCACGTGGACTATAACGATCATATGGACTTTTATTGCCAGAATCTACTCTCTCCCATGTGTGCCGCTCGTAATCATACATTCGGCCGGGGCTTTTTTGCGATTCACGTGAATCAAATCTCTCTAAACTCTTGCGTAACTCTCTCGAATCTAAACGTTCAACGCTCTTTACCTTTTTATTGTTTCGCTCCCGTGAATCTAATCTTTCAATGCTACGTTTCAATTCATGACTGTCATTTCTCTCAATATGTCCACGATATTCGCGTGAATCCAATCGCTCCATACTTCGTCTCTCACGTGAATCAGCAAAACCCAATGAACGTCGCTCTCTAGAATCACATTTCTCCAAACGCCGTAATTCCCTTGAATTTTCACGTTCAATTCTCTTGCGTTCCTCACGTTCGAAATTTTTACGCTCCTTACTTAATATTTTTTCCATACGACTCGAATCATCGCGTCTTTTTTCACGATGATTCCTGCCAAGACTTCCAGTTTCAACATACGGCCGCACACTATATTCGTCTAAACTAACAATGCTACGTGCACGCATTGTTCTTTCACGCGCCTGATCTAAAATAGTACGATTAACATCAATTGGACTTAAATCATCATCAATACGTGATTTAGGTCGCATAATACCTTCATCCCTCAACACTTCCGAATCGACATGTGTTATTTTATGTTTTGGTTTTAAATTTTTCAATTCGTTCATTACTGTTAATTTTTGTTTTTGCACTTGCAATACAACGGGATCTTTTTTAACCGAGTCCTGATGCGGTAACGGTGGTTTACTACCTACTTGATCAACCGAATTAGCATGACGCGCCTCATATTTCCGTTCAATTTGTGTACTACTACGCTGTATTCGCGATTCCGTCACAGTTAAATTAGTCGTATTAGTGTCAATTTTATTTGCCGTTGACGTTGAGTACCGATCGATTGACTTACTTTTAACTTTTTTAATATCAGCAAGAACCGATTTAAATAATTGTTTATCAGTGGATTTAATTGATCGATGTTTGACAAAGGAGTCAGTCTCTGAGTCCATTTGAAACATCTCATGTTCAATTCCTTCGTCACTTTGATCTGATATTGCCTCATCATGTGGACTTGAATATGACTCAGGATACTCAAACTCATGCTCACGCTCAAGGAGTTCATACGAGTCATGTGACAAGTCATCATGCGACAAATCAGCACCGGGACCCGACTCTTCATGACCTGATTCTGTTGATAATGATGGTGTGCCAGGATATGAGCTACTATAAACACGCTCAGGCACTGAATCATGATCGAGTGATGGTAATTTTGAGCTTGCCGCGCTGTACGAACGATTAGTCTCGTCGTAACGCGTGACAGGTGCATCCAATTCACCTTGAGATGGCAATTGAAATGTGGCGAGATTACGGCCAATCAATTTTTCATCTCTATTTGATCGCGCGCGACCTGAATCTTCAAAACTCGTGGCATAAAGTTCACGACAACTCGATGAACGTTGCCAGGGATGACGGGGTTGGGGTCTTGGTGGTGGGAATTCAGGGGGACTGCTGTTAGAGGGGCTGATACGACCTGTTGATGATGTTATCCGTTGTTGCTGATGGTGGTGCTGTTGCTGCTGATGATGATGATGCTGTTGTTGCTGATGGACAGGCATAGTATGGTGCCGGGCCTGTGTTTGGTTGGGCGTAGCCGGCGTATGTACGTCGATAGAGGTGAGCGTCCGACAAGACATAGCTGTGTCGTCGCGACGGTGACTCGTCCCGCCCATCGAGACATTCGTCACAGTCGTCGGAGAATCCAGTGTCATCGAACCGCATGACAGTGACAGCGCCGGTGTTCCCAGTGCTATTTTTTTTATTTATTTAAATAGTCATTATTTATAGTGGATCAATTGTTCAGGTTTTCACATATTCGTATTTATATTAATTCATGAATTTTTTTGTATAGACGAGGTGAATTATTATTTTGTAAATTGAACATTTAGGCAAATGCTTTAATCGGGCAATCAGAAGCGATTCAATTGTATGTTGTCTATGCATTAAATAATGATTATGTACTTCGTATGTGTGCTCAGTGGATTTTTTTTCGATTAAAAAAAAATGAAACAAAAAAAGCTTCTTCTTTCATTATTGTTGTTTTTCATGTAGCAATAGCAGCTACAGGTTGCATACGTAGAGTAATAATAATACAAATAATCAAATTACAACATGTTCAAGTAATAAAATTTAAATCGGTGGCTCATTCTGCCGATTTTATATATTTTGGTACTGTCTCGTTTATTTATTCATTTATGTTTTTTTTGCAATATTTACTGGAAATTAAAGTGCAGCTTCAATAGAATCAATTTAAATGAAAAAAAAATAATAATAATAACAATAAGCACTCCTACATCTCACTCTAAATATGTCACCTAAGCCACACTACTCTACAATAGGACATTTTATTTACAGTTACTTCAACGTAAAAAAAAAAAAAAAAGAAATAAAACGGAAAGAAAAAAATAGTGGTAAAAGGCTTGCTCCTTTATCATTGTCATCATCTTTTTTTATCTATTCCTTTCATTCCAATTCATTTTCTTCGTTTGTTTTATTCATTTTTATTTTAATTTTGTCGTTATTCTTTTCTTTCATTTTTTTTTTCTTTTTTTTTTTTGGTTTTAATTTTCATGTGGTGGTGTTCGGTCGTGGTACATACCAGGGTCGCCAAGGGGCAGGAGGGGGTGGGCAGAGATGCTGGAGCTGCCCATAAGCGAGCTGCTTGGGGTGGCGCCACGATAACCTCCCCCCTCCGAGCCCTGCAATGCCCTACCACCGCTAGTCTGCCGGAACGAATTGGACCTGCGAGCAAGAGAGAGTCAAGTTCAACATCAGACCTATTCCACGTAACGCCAGAATGACAAGCTTTGTATTTTTTTTTTCATTAAAAAAAATTTTTTTTTTTGGTGTGTTATCATGGTTGATTTCTTCTTTTTTTTTCGTTTTCATAATTATTTGTATCCATTCTCTGGAATTAATTTATTTCTCCATTCATTGTTTCTCTTAATTTGTGCAGATCTCAAACGGTGAGATCGGAATATTTTCATACAAATAGCTCATCTATTTTTTGTTTTTCATTTTATTTTGCCTTCACTAAAGTACACTAAAGAGGGTGAAAGAGAGTAAGAGAGTGAGAAACTGAGAAAACGAGAAATATTCACTCGGCCGCAACCTTTTTTCACTGAATCATTAAATTACAACTTGATGGATCTTTTTTTGTCTCTTTAAATAAATTTGTCGACATGCTCAATGAAAAAAGGTGTACTAAAGCTTTCTTCTTGAATGTTATTGGAGATTTATCGGTCAATTATATTTTAGTATAGCGCGACAGAAAAAAAAAATGATTGATGATAATACGCCGCTCATCGCAAGCTAATTTTGATGTTTACATATTAATATTTATATTAGTGTATATACGAAAATATATATATATATATATAAATATATATACATATAACATATAAATGTATAAACTGCGGAAATATGTTTGCTAATTGTATTTACAGTAAAACTAACAAAGATAATTACGGGTGTGTTGTATCTCGTCTATTCGTGACTACTGCACTATTTATTATATTTAATTAATTTTTTTTTCTGCTAAATTGAATGAAAAAACATTTAGATATAATTTGTAATATATTAATTACGATTAAATTGTGAAAAATTAATGTATCATCTCGGAATGGTGACAATGGGACTGAGAAAAAGTTCAAAATACCATATAAACATGTATAATTATGTTAACTAATGAAAAAAAAAAAATCAAATAAAGAAACTAAAAGATAAAAAATAGATTTGGAAAATTCATTATATCAACGTAGAGAAATTCAAAGGTTAACACATGTATAAATTTGAAACAATTTATACATGTGTGTATGTATGTGTATATATACAAATATATATACGCATGTATATTTATATATATAGGAAGATAAAACAAGGAGAACACATCGATCATTCGGGTTTGTCGTGCCTGATGGTGAGCCTGACTCCCCGTACCTCTTGTCCGAGCAGGCAACACTAATATTTATTACATATAATAAATATTTGTGAATGGTATTCTATTTGTGTGCGTGTACGAGGATATTTAATTGATAAACGAGAAGAAAAAAAAAGGAAAACGTAACAATGAAACAAAAAATAGGTACATGAATATTTAATAAACGAATTGGATACACAAACCGTACTAGAAGAAATTTATACTGATTCTGATCGAACGTGTATAGCCGCGAGCAATAGGTTGCAATCACATTTATTATAGCAGTCAATTATTTGCAAACCCTGTCAGTTATAATGACAAAATAATTACAATTTTCTATATAAAGCAGAGAACAAAAAAAAAATAAATAAAATAAAAGAAAAAATGTATTATTCATTTATCACAACCGTTGCATATTTCATTTGCATTATTATCACAAATGAAATATAGATAATATGGATGTATTCAATATGCCAAAGTATAATTAGCAGAATGAATATGAAAGTACATCATTCTTCACTCAAGACTTTGGTGCGCGCGATTGAATATAAACTCCGTCAAGAATTGAACCCGTGACATTGCCAGTACGGAACAAATCCTCTAACCCGTGAGCCATTCTACCATTCTGTCAGTTTACTAATGAAATAATTTAACTTGTTGTGCCTGCATTGAATTTTTTCTTTCTTTGTCAAACATCAATTATATAGCAATGCAGAAAAAGTAATTAATCCAACTGAGTTTGCAAATAATTAACCGCCACAAGATACCATTGCAGTGGTGCTTTTAATATAAACATTACTCATTCATACACACAGATACACACACACACACAGATATATATATATATATATATATGTATTAAAATAAAATACTCGTGTGTCCCGGCGAAAAGCGAGACCGTGCCACCTCAATCATCATTATTATTATTACAAAAAAAAAAGAACATTGGTGCGACATTTATCGCGTGTTTATGCACATATATAATTAATAAACTCTCAACTTTTCAAATCAACATTTGGAGGAACCAGGGAACAGACGCAATAAATTACTCATGCACTATCTACATTATAAAATTACCTCGGGGTTATTTATTTATAAGTTTATATTCAAAATCGACATTAAAAAAAAAAAAGAAAAAAAAAAGAAAAATAAAGGCGATTTGCACATTCGTTTATGTATTCATTTATTTTTTTTTATTAGTTTATTTAATTGTGAATGAATGAAACTCACCTCTGAAATGTTTGACGTTTTACGTAGTTATCACGTACAAATTCAACAATTTGCTTCTGCGTTTTTCCACTATACCTGTGTCAAATAGAGGTACAAACAAACAATAACAACGGAGTATTAATAATTGTTTTGATAATGATCAATAAATTAAATTAAAATGGCGGATGTATTTTACCTAAAGGAAGATCCACGACTTAGAACTCGAGTTTTTTGTCGTAAAACTCGTTTGACAACTGAACAACGGAAGAAACCATGATTCTCCACGCATTTTTTCCAAAAGTTTTTGCATTCATTTCTACCCTCAAAGAAAAATTCAACTGTATCTTTATAATAACCATAACCTTCTGGATGAAGTTTTATCAAAAATCGTTTTCTCTTAAAACTTATTTTTCGTATTTTTGCCCAACTAAATGTATTTATTTTTGTATAGTGTTGAAATACAACAATGCCCATGTGCGCTACAGCAAGATTCAATGGTACACCTTCATGATCCTGAAATCATAAAAATAATAATGACAAATATCAACTATACATTTTACTATTTTTTCTTTTTTTTATTAATCACATCTATTGCAGTTTGTTTATTTAAATTATTTTACCTTAGCCAGATGCATTTTCATTCCATAGAGTTCGCAACGTCTAGCGGTTTCCAGAAGATTGAGATCAGCTTCAGCAGGAGATTGGCCCCTGCAGAAGAAACATGACACAAAGAAATAAATACGTCACTTTTAAATTAATGTTACAGTTTAACTCCACTCATATTTATTCTCTTACGCATGTTTTTTGTGATTCTCCATAATTCTTCGTTCCAACTCATGGTCCTGATGTGGAACGAACTTATACGTCGATAAATATGTATGATCCGGGTAATCTTCTATGACGTAATCGCCGCATTCAGCTACAAGGAAGAGGCGAGTGAAAAAAAAAAAATAATAATAAATAAAAGAGAACAATGCCAATTCTATTCTATTCAACGGAGCGATTTAAATCTACCGCACGTGATAATCAATTGCAATAGCTCAACCCACACACTTTAACTCACCCTGCACGATGTAACTGGCCATTAACGCCGCAGTATTATCATTGCATTGTAGTAAACCGTGTGATAAATCGCGTTTAATTTGCAAACAAAACAAATATCTGGTGAACTCTTCCTCAAGTTGTCCGGGATCAGGTGTATAGAACTTAACGCAAAATCTTAATAGTGGATCAACCAATGACAGTCCAACTTGTCGGCATACAGGTTTTTCCAAGTCCAGCCAATACTTTAACATCAATTGCATAGAAAAAGAATAAACAAAAAATATGTTTAAACATTCAACAAGTAAATACTTGAAACAAATAACGAATAATATCTTAAATAAAAACAAAATGTTATACTCACTTTTGTTCCACTCGCTTCTTGATGCTCCAGTCCAAAATAATCAGCCTCCAATAGATGCAATTGTTTACAAACTTGATCAAATAACACTCTACCTAATGCTTTTGCCTGGAAAAAAAATGATATAAAATAATATATGTATTATGATGAAAAAATAGAAATATATAAAAAAAGCAAGATGCATATTGATACTAATATGAAAAATACTCTCGATAATTACGAGTTGTTGAGAAAAAAAATAAAAATCAATAAGTCAGACTTAGATCTTCTACCTTCCACGTATGTACACTCAATGCACAGAGATAACCAATATAATATTTAATGTGCCCCAATAGCTCATCCTTGTGGAAATCGTATTATGCAGAGTAGATTGTAACAAACCACAAGTGAGCTTGACGTAAAGGTGAATCAGTTAAATCAGATAATTGGAACTATTTCACCGTAAATTGAGTCTAATTTCATTCAAGGCAACAGAGTTTCAATGAAGCAGAGACGTTTGATCAATGTTTTCCACTATCCAAGTTCGAAAAAAAAACACAAAAATACGAAAAATAAACAGCAAAAAAATAAAAAAATCTGGACGGCTACTGTTCCTCTTTTCCGGCATCCAACTCAAAAAAATCGAGTATAGGTATCCATTAATCGTCAACGAGTTATTGATGAATGACAAAAGAGCACTCGTAAGTTACAAAGACTCATTGACCCCAATAGCCCACCAGTGTTGTTTCAAACTGCATACAATGCAGTTTGAATAGAAAGCAATTAGCGTTTTATATCCCCTTGTATGCGTACAAATATACACGAGTAAACATCGTAAAGAAAACATGGCCAATTGAAACAATCAAAATGTCGAATTTGTTTTATATATAAATTATATATGTATTTTTTAGTTTACATACCTGCACTTGAAACATTGTAATAGTGTCATCAAGCATCTGCACCCTCACGGCGAGCATTTTTCCAGCTTTTCTTGGTGTAGTTGGCGGTGTACGACTGCCACCATCAACACCCGCTGGAGTCGAGTGACTGTGTGGCATTTTGGAACTTCCAATCATGCCTAGATTATCTATATCATTCATTATATTTCATCTGTGACGCTGTCGCTGTTGTCGTCGTCGTCGTCGTCGTCCGTAACACTTCACGCCGCAATAGTCAATGATAATTCATTGAGTGGCCAAGTGTTGTGTTAGGTTTTCATCTAAACAAACAGTTCAAATAATCATTTTTAAAATCAAATGCATAACTGTAATCATCACTGTGTAATCAAACATATTCAATTGACATATTTATTAATAGCTTGATAAAATATCTGTTTCATTATAATTCAAGATTTCACGATAAAAACTTGAACAATGATAATGATATGAATGTACACATACGTAACATAAATCGAAACATCACAATTAAATATGATATTCTTTGATGTAACTGAAGACAGAGTGTCGATAAAAATGTCGATTCAAACTGTTGAACAGTGAGCCAGTAGCTTACAAAACGAACTGATAGTGATTATAAAAAGCGGATAAAAACGAAAAAAAAAAAAAAAAA